>CP092863.1:20809712-20831113 GCA_030710605.1 Cordylochernes scorpioides
GGGGAAATATCTTTAATGTCAAATCTTTCTATGGTAGATTCGAGCATATTTCATCCAATTGTGTTCAGAATCTAGCAAATACATCCTTCCTCATAGGCTATCTAGAATCTAGAACAATCCAATACGATTTAACTCAACTCTCTCTTGAGGAGATTTGACGACCATCATGACTAGGTGAAGTAGAATGCATCTGCTTTTGTCATTAAGACTGGGAGCACTACTCAGTGGCAGGCCGACTTAGCTCCAAAAGAAATGGCCGCCTCTGACATGAGGAACAGACGCCATACACAGCTGCTCCTAATATTGAGTACAAACGCTGCTCAACCTGTATCCCTGGATTAGGAGCCCGTACAGGGTATTATCAGCCGGGCCAGCTGAGCCCAGGTTTTTTTAGCGAGCTTGTTACTGCTCCCCCTCCTCCTTTTTCATCCGGGCTTGGGACCGGTAAAGGCGGAGTTACTCTTCAATATAGAAGATAAATATACTTATAAACACACCCCATGCCACAAGTATAATCGAATAATTTTTACAGATAAAAATAGATGTGACTTTCGCTAATACAAATGTAAGTGCTCAACGTAATTTCTCCTAGAGTAGCCCACTATTTCCCCGCTCAAACTTTTATAATATTGTCAAGAAGCTCCATCCAGATGGGACACCTGTCAATCATCCCTGGACCCCGGGGGGGGGGGGGGGGACCACAGGTGTGAGGGGTTTTCGGAAGCTGATCTGTAAATAAGGAAAACGGGACGGTGGCTGACGCCGTTCATTAGAATTATCTTTAACTTGGGGTAAGTTGTACTCTCTCTCCCTATAAATACCCCTTATAATAAATTATTTATTCCCAAACTTGCCCTTGCTTTATTTATCTCCGCGACAATATATTCAATTCATAATAAACCATGGAAATTTTGGAATAATAGCAATCAAAGCTGCAAATAAATCAAGTTTTTTTTTTTTGAGGTAAAGAAATACAAAATTTAAGACACATATTGTTAAAGTGTCCAATTTCAGAAAACAAGAGTTTATATTCACATCGAAAAGTTGCATACATTAGTAGTAAATAACATTACAAAAACGACTATAATTTATATAAATATATTTTTGACTCTTTTTGTTTTGCATGAAGAAATCATGCTTTCAATTTTTACTTTCTTATTTTTTTATTTAATTATATACTAGGTCACACTAAATAATATTGCATATTGTATACTTACATTAACTAATTTTCTATTGCATACTTTCAATAAATATATTTGCATATTGTATATTGAACTAAATAACTTCATACCGAATACTTGCACTAAATAATTTCTTTTTGAACTATATAATTGCATATTGTATACTGTACTAAATAACATTGCATATTGTATACTTACATTAACTAATTTTCTATTGCATACTTTCAATAAATATATTTGCATATTGTATATTGAACTAAATAACTTCATATCGAATACTTGCACTAAATAATTTCATTTTGAACTATATAATTGCATATTGTATACTGTACTAAATAATATTGCATATTGTAAAAAGTAGAAAATCGTGAGGAGAAGAGAGTTTCTTGTATGTTTTTTTTTTGTTTAGCCGAGCTTTCAAGTATTTCTGTTCTTCTATTTTCACTCCTGTAGAAGAACAGAAAAGCTTGGCTAAATAATAATAATAATAATAATAATAATAATAACTCTCTCTTCGCCTCACGCGATTTTGTACTTTTTACAATATACTCTGCTCTCTCTCTGTGCCACCAATGAAGACCTTGTATATATTTTAATATATATATGCATATTTATCAATTATTTTATATTTTTATCTATTTATTCATACATTTATCATTATTTTATACATTTATTTTTCCCGTTCGCCATTACTCTTCATATTTTCACCCTCTCATACTTCATTCAAAAAAGTTAGAAATAGTAAATATTTCTCTTTAAAATAAATATTGATTTTTCATAGAAAAGAAACTTATCTATATATATAAAAATGAATGTATGTGTGTGTGTGTGTCTGTTTGTCCTTTATGCCTGACCAAACCACTCATTGGAACGCCATGAAACTTTGGGAAGTTATTTAGTATAGTACTGGGAAGGTTTCTAGCAAATAAAATTTTTGAAATAACTTTTCGCTTTAAAATAATCAAGATAAATATTCTAATTTATCTGTTATAATTCAACAATCTGCTCTAAATATTATCATGATGATACGAGGATTTTGTAATGTAGAAAATTAGGAAAGACAAAATTCAGGATGACACGGCAATTTATTTGAGACAAGGATAATGATACAATTCCAAGGCAAGATACTATTCCTTTAACTTCCAATTACCGAGGGAACCAATTAATATTGATTTTATTCAACTTATCGAGTATTTTTCAAGGGACCGGGAAAAAATGTTCACTTTATCGAGAGATTCGTTAGACAAACCTTTACTCGGGTAAAACCCGGGCGAAGCCGGGTACGTCCGCTAGTGCGGTATAATTTTAAGTATTGTTTATAATCACACGCCGCAGTCCTTTATAATTTATCATTATATAATCATATTTATATTTATTCTGTATTTAACCTTATATAATCTTATATATAAAATAAAAGGATTTAAAAGCGCGAATCTTTCTTTTATACATAAAACGAACTTCTACTGTCCTTGCTGAAGAGCATTGCTCGAAGCAAATATTTGAATGTAATTCTACTGTCCTATAAGCTTATGTCCATAGTTTACTTGAAAGCCATTTCTAAGATTCCATCCTTCAGTGTAGCATATAAAAGCAGAATGATCCAATACAGTATTAGAGCTTTGAGAAGCGGTCTGGTGGATTAAATTGGCGAAACCGCTGGGAGGGTTCACCACTGATGAGCCAAGCCCTCCCAATATATTTTTTCATCGCAGTAAGGACAGTAGAAGTTCGCTTTATGTATAAAAGAAACATTCGCGCTTTTAAATCCTTTTATTTTATATGTATAGATGGCGCGTTATTGCTTTGTGATAATCTTATATGTACATTGAAATAAATCAGTTTCAATCTCTCTCTCTCTCTCCAGGTGTTTATCTAACTTATTATATTGCATATATTATATGCTTTACTAAATACACTCCTGGACAAAACTTAAGGAAGTTGTACCTTTTAGAATGTATTTATCTGGATTCAGACAATAACTCTGAAAGATATTTAATACACAGTGATCTTTATTGAAGACACACGAGATAACCAAGTGTGAACAAAATTACCTCTGTCTCTTTCCATTTCCTTAAGTTTTGTTCGTGAGTGTAATTGCATATTGCATACTGCACTATATAATGGCACATTGTGGTACTAGATGACTATATATGAGTATCTCTATTAGACACATTGCGCGTTTTTTTTTAGTTAAATAAATGAATACCTATAAAATAACACAAAACACTAGTTTCGGAAATTAGAAACATTTTATTAATAAACCTTTCATCTTTATGCAATCACTTCCAACGTATTTTCGAGAGGTCTTCTGTGATTATATAATTTAACTGATTTTTTATTTACTGCTTATTATATACACTCATAGACAAAACTTAAGAAAGTTGTACCTTTTATCATGTATATCGGATTCAGACAATAAATCTGAAAGATATTTGATACACAGGGACCTTTATTGAATACACACGAGATAAACAAGTGTGAACAAAATTACCTGTCTCTTTCAACCTCCTTGAGTTTTGTCCATGAGTGTATGTATATGTGGGAAGTAGTAATGTTTGTGTGTAATTGATTCCATATTTGCATATTGATCTTCTCCCACTTATATAAATATAATACTTGAACATTAGCTCATTCTTCTAAGTCTTATTAAAGTTTTATCCCAAGCTAAATAATAAAGTATAGAACACTTTAACACACATTGCACACACGCGAGAAAGAAATTATAAAAATATTTTATTTAAAAATTGGCCAACATAAAAATTTAACTATTCTCTCGCAGCTAAAAATTTCCATTACCTAATTAGGAGATCAAGCACCAGATCTTTGTAATGCAACGGAAAATAAATTTAATAATAAATAATTTATAAATTATACTGCAATTCTGCGTAGTTCTTTGGTCTTCTGTCTAAAAATTAATTCGAAACTTTTTACCTCTGATATTTGCTGCAGTCATGTACAGTTCTTTGGCCTTCTGTCTAAAAAATAATTCGAAACTTTGTACCTCTGATATTTGCTGCAGTCATGTACAGTTCTTTGGCCTTCTGTCTAAAAAAATAATTCGAAACTTTGTACCTCTGAAATTTTCTGCAGTCATGTACAGTTCTTTAGTCTTCTGTCTAAAAAATAATTCGAAACTTTGTACCTCTGATATTTGCTGCAGTCATGTACAGTTCTTTGGCCTTCTGTCAAAAAAATAATTCGAAACTTTGTACCTCTGATATTTACTGCAGTCATGTACAGTTCTTTAGTCTTCTGTCTAAAAAATAATTCGAAACTTTGTACCTCTGAAATTTTCTGCAGTCATGTACAGTTCTTTGTTTTCTACTTTCATTTTCTAGACATAATCTTTTATGTGACTATCTTGAAACTTTCACTTTTCTGCATTTTTTCATGTTTTTCTCTTCATTTTAATTTATTAACATCTTTGCGTACTTCACTATTATATTTTTAGAATCTTCTCTCGTTTTATTATATCCTATTTTAAATAATATTGTGTCACACATAGAAGATGTGAAAATACAAAGCTCAGAATGACACTCGTAAATTGATTTTACTTCAAAACAAATAAAAACTTGTAAAATATAGAGGAATGGCCCTTTTTACGAACGGTTCTGCAACAACAAACAGTCCTAAAGTTTCACTTCAATAAATGTATAGAAAAGAGTGTATGTCTAGGAGAGACTATATGTTTTACAATAGATTTAGAGAACACTACTTAATATACACATACACTCATGGCCAAAACTTAAGAAAGTGGAAAGTCTTTAATATGTCATCGGTTATCTGTATTTTTATTTTTTATTTTGAAAGACACAGACAATTTTTTCACATTTGGTTATCTCGTATATCTTCAATAAAGGTCACTGTATCAAATAACTTTCAGAGTTATTGTCTCAATCCCGATATACATGCTAAAAGATACAACTTCCTTAAGTTTTGTCCATGAGTGTCTATATAAAGAAGCAACTTAAATCGATAATAATTAATTGGTGTATCAAATTTCTTTTCAATTTTTGTATGTGAATAATGTATTTAGGTTCTGTTAAGTGACTTAGACCATTTTTTTCTTGCTTCCTAATTTCAGGATAATTTCTATCCATTTTAATAAAATGTTTTGCGTGGGTGTTGGTACATTTTTAAAAGAATATCTCGTGACCTGAAGATAAACTAATTAAAAGGACAAGTAGAAAGGAAGAGAGTGATTTCACATAATTTGGTTTTAAAAGATTCCAAAAAGCCCAACAAGATTAGGATGGCGAAATATTATTCGTACAATGAGGATATTATAGTTGGGGAGATATAATTGGGTACTTATGGAGAAAGTAATAAGCTTTTATAACTAGTATTACATTTTCTTTTAACGAAAAAAAAGGAGTTTTTTACGTCCACTTAAAAAAAAAAAAAACAGTTTCATATCAAGTTTTATTTACATTTCTATATAGACTCATGGACAAAACTTTAGGAAGTTGTATTTTTAGCATGTATATTGGGAGATTTAGACAATAACCCTGAAAGATATTACAGTGACCTTTATTGAATATATTGAAATAACCAAGTGTGAACAAAATAACCTCTGTCTACTTAAAAAAAAATAGACCACCGGTGACATCAAAATATGAAACCTCCTTAAGTTTTGTCCATGAGTGTAGTACACACTTAAATACCCGAAACTGAATAAAGATGTTTACCTCTTTCTTGAGGAAGATTTCTTGTGGTTCAACCCTGTTTCCTCTCCATTTATCTTTTACAAATCTTAAAACTTTTATATTATAGAATCAACATGAGATTGAGGGAATATGATACTCATGTCCCTAAAGAGGGCACCTCTCTCTTTAATTATACACATAAGAACGTTGTATTATGTTTATCACCCTTAATAAAAACTGAGGAACGAGTCAGAATACCAGTTTTGGAAAATTAAGAGTTGGTATGCAAGCTGGAATTTTGTCTGAATTTGTCAAAAACTGGTGTTGTGGCTCATTCTTTATCTCACCACTAGTAAAGTGTTTTACAAGGATGATAAATATAATACACATCGTTATGTTGCATAATTAAAGGGAGAGAGACGCCTCTTTAGGCTGAAATTTTAGAATCAATATTGAAAATAATAGAATAGGGAGTTTAAAACTATTAACTCTGTATCATTATGATTATTTACCACTTGGGTTAGCTAAGGTTAGGTGAAGTTAGTTTAAGTTAGATAAGGTTAGTATAAACATCAGACCTGGTCTTTAGACATTCCAGGAAGAACTAAAGGAATAAGCGCAAGGTGATTGCTGAAACCTGCCATACTCATAGTTTCAAGGATTGCTCTTTGTTTTAAGTAAAAGACGGGAGAGTGAAAAGTTTAGTCAAAATTATTTAAAATTTTAGCTATGTTAGACGCGAAGAGTTTTCAAGAAACGATATAAAAACGCGTCACTTTGGTCTCTTCCAACAATGAAAACCTACGAATCTTTTTATTAAAAAATTCAACTCTGTCTTTAACTTTAAATGAAAAGTTTATTTTGTGAGAAAATGTAACTCTGAAAATATCGACAATAATTTTTTTTCTAGAAAAAGGCTTTTTAATGGCTGTTTTAAAGGTTTCTAAGATATTTTCTTGGTTCTTAGTAATTGTCGGCGAGGGATGCCAAAGAAATCACAACAGGAGGCGACATTTTACCTTTTATTGAAACGTCCATCCTAAGATCTGTCCGGGATACAAAACTGTTAAAAATACCACTTTGATCGTTGGCCGTTGTGGCGCTGAGGGGCAAGCAAACACGGGGTGAGACAGCAAGCATTGGGAGAGTGCCACATCCAACCTGGTTAAAATTAAAACAGATTTTTGGGAGGAGGATTTTTAGGAGAGGAGATTAAAATGTTTCTAGATGGAGTATTGGATATGAAAGAATCTAGATAAAAAAAGAGGGTCAGTGATAACGTATCAACAAGTGACCATTACGAGAGGTATGTTCAAACTGGGGATTGGCTACAGGGTGTTGAGCGGGGGGTCAAAGAGAGGCGCGGTGCTGGTACGTGAGCTCGAGAGGATCCAGGATATCAGAAGGTGGCCTCGAGGGCGGTCCCGTGGTGGTGTGGCCCGGGAGATGCCTGTAACATGAGCAGGAGCACACGGAGGCGGAGGATGCAGCGCTTAGCACGCTGCCGTTGCTTGTAATTACGTCTCCTTGAAGTCGTACAGCCGCTCGAGCCGCGCTCAGCGCTTCATCTCGCCTCTCATCCTCCGTGTTCATCGTCAGGAACCGCAGAACCAGCAAGTTCATCGCTGCAGACACCACGGACAACCCGAAGAAGATAAAGAGCAAGCTGAAGGCGACGTATTCCGGTTGGCTCTGCAATGCTCGCTCCCGTTGTAGAGCCACGTAGTCCCCGAACCCGATGGTGGTGAGTGTGATGAAGCAGTAGTACAGGGCGTCGAAGTAGCCCCAGCGCTCGTACTTGGCAAAGGCTGCCGCCCCTGCGGTCATGACGAGAGTTGAGAGGATGGATACCAGGCAGATGAGATTGGTCTCGGACACCTCGGTACTCCGCATGCGAAGGCAAAGCTTGGCGCGACGTAGCAGAAAGGCGACGAAGGTGTTGAGACGCTCCCCGATGCTCTGGAAGACCACGAGCCCCAGAGGGACGCCAGCTAATGCGTAGAACATGCAGAAGGTCTTGCCGCCCCACGTGGCTGGCGTGGAATGGCCGTACCCTGCACATACCAAGCCGTCAAGGATAGTTCTGTTTCATACATTCCAAGTACACACAGAATGAGTCGGTGCACGAGTGGGTCTCGATTCCCGACAGCCAAGAACCGGGATCGAATCCCGCGTTAACATTTTGTTTAATATGTGAATAACCTTCACATATTATTCATTGTTACAAATATCATAAACCAGGTTGCTCCTTTTAAACGGTGCCTAATAAAGTGATTTTGAAACAAATTACACACAGTACAAACTATCATAAACCCCTAATAGGTTATTTTCATAATTAACTATCACAGGAATTTGGAATTCGACAAATTATAAAGAGCATAAGACACCATAACTCTATTTATTTACTTGATTAAAGGAAGCTTTCGGGCAAACCTTTTTTCAGCTAACTTGTAAAACGTC
Organism: Cordylochernes scorpioides; assembly: GCA_030710605.1. Taxonomy (NCBI): domain Eukaryota; kingdom Metazoa; phylum Arthropoda; class Arachnida; order Pseudoscorpiones; family Chernetidae; genus Cordylochernes; species Cordylochernes scorpioides. The sequence goes on from CP092863.1 coordinate 20,818,000, forward strand.
TAGTTAGCTGAAGAAGGGCTTGGACGAAAGATTTCTTTAATTACGTAAATAAATAGAGTTGTGGCGACTTATGCTTTTTGTAACTGTTAACACCACTACTGTATGTACATGTCTACTTATGTAGAAACTGCTCCACTATTTGTACTTACAATGTGTCAGAGTTCTATTTAAATAATTATTTTTATCCAGTGAAGCTGGGCTTGTAGAAAATAATCGGAGATCATATTGTAGCACACAATTAATTTTTTTATATTTTTGTAAAACATTTTTAAAATTATTCCTAGCACACGTGGTAAGCCCATGATAATCATGGAGGGTAGTTAGCGACTGATTTTTACTGTAAGTGCACCACATGTGAAAATAATTTCGACTTTTGCACTTAAAAATGTGCCAGAACTCTGTTTGGTTACTTGCACTCGCTGGTGGGGTTGGATTTTTGCAAGAATCGGAGGCCATTGGAGCATTTTTTTTTAATTATAAAAAGTTCCCAATGCAGGATTCGATCCCGGGTCGTAGCGATGTAAACCAACGGTTTAGACCACCCTTCCACCGATCCCCATTTTTTAAAACTACATCATACAATTTTCAAGTATAAAACTCGGGTCTTTGTTACCGACAATGTCAGTTTAAATCACAAAATCATCATCTTTTTGAATAAAAAACAGAACAAAATGTAAAGAAGATTCAAACATCTTATAAACAACATTTTATTCAACCCTAACTAGCACACGTGTTTCATTTTATATCCTCACTTTTTTTTTCTTTGTCAAAGGAGAACAAACATGCCAGCTTGGAATCAATGGTTTAAAATAACATTTTTATGCAAATCCCCAGCCGGTTCCACAGGGAATGTCATCCGTGTTTGCCTTCGTTTGAAAGACGCACATTTTTACGAGGTTTGTTCTGGTGATCGATAACCTATCAATATGCTGTAGCAGGGGTTCGAGATTAGCTTTTAATGACTCCTGCCGGAATGGATTTGTTGCAACAACTTCTCTGATATATATTCTAATTTATCCTTTCTTTGATCGCCTCAAGTCTATCTAAGTAAGAATTTCAGTGACCGTGTAGGATAACTGACCTATTTTACCAACATTGCACTTAACAGTATTATTTGATTCACATTTCTTATAATGCAATATAATGCGGCTTATGATTTACCTCCCTGGACACTTTATTTTTCCGTTTATCATTAATGTTCACAATTCATCCTTTCATACTTCATCCCTAAGGATAGAAATAATCGTTATTTATCCTTAGAAAATTTGCGATTTTTCGTTCAAAAGAAACATTTGCGGTAAAATTGTCAAAGGTCGTTCACATTTCTTAAACACTCGATTTTCGATTGAAGACCATTAGGAAATGATAAAGCACAATATGGATTATAGATTATAATACAAGAAAATAAATAATAAATTATTTTCTCTTATTTTCTTGTACCATTAGAAAATGTTCCCCTCAGAAGGTGTCAGGAAGAAGTCTTTGTTATAGTTTAAAATTATGCAAAGTTTTCGATAAAACCCACTAATTTGTATATTAAGCGATCAGAACAAATGATATACTAATACAATAATAGTAATAATTACAATTATTACTATATCAATAATAAACTTTTGTTAAAACAATAATGATACTTGGTGTGAGTGTATAGGAAATTACCTAGACTAAATAATTTTTTAAAATGTAAATATTTTATTTTAAACTATTTTATTAAATTGTGTGTGTGTGTGTGTGATGATTGAAAAACAAATGGTTTAGAGAAAATATGTTGATGTTGGGAAAAATATTGAAGGAAGAAGAAAGAGAGGAAGACCTGTAATGAGCTGGCTTGAAGGGGTCAAGAAAACTACCAGAAGGTCACTAGATGAGTCGCGAGTTGTGTTCACCAATTGATCAAATCGGAGAATATTTGTCCATATATTCACCAAAAGTCGACTTGTTGGACTCCAACATATATGATTGATACTTCGGCTGAATGAGAATGCTTAATTTTCTTTTCCGACGTTTCCATGAATATCATTTTAAATATATATATTATATATATATATATATATATATATATAAACAACAAAAACGGTACTTTATTTAAAAATCGAGATTACAGGGAGACGTGTTAGTGGGGGAGGGGATAGCAATAGTTAAGGAAAATCAAAATGTAGGTAGTATTTATATATATAATATATATAATATATATTGGGTCGCTGGTCGACCCAAAACTTTGTAATTATGTAAATAATATTTTGTTTTAATTATTCTTACGCCTTAAGCCAGGCATTACTTTTATCAAATTATGTTATTCATATATATTACTCAGCTCAATTAAAGCAACCTCTGATCAAAACCATTATTATTTTTATTTCAAGCTTTTAAACCACGACTGCATTTCCATTACCATAATCCTCAACATGATCAAATATCAAACAGAAACACTCAACTTTTTTTTTTAAATATAATATATATATATTAAAAATATAAAGTAGGTATATCCTGACCAAAAGCACATGTGCACATTTTTTTTCTACTGTTTTTTTTTCATATACAGTTAAACCTGTCTATAGCGCCCCCTCTTGGGACTCACCAAAATAGGGTGCTATAGACAGGTCACTTTTAATGTAAATCGCATCGTACTACGTATTTAAAATCGGGTGCTATAAAGAGGGAGACGCTATTTAGAGGTGTCGCTATAAACAGGTTTAACTATATATATATATATATATATATATATATAATAATAAATAGTTATTTAATTTTATAGTCCAGTTTTGTATTAAGATTATCTTCACTATTATGATCATTTAAATTCAAATTATAAAATTTGTAAAATGTTATTAATTTGTAGATAGAGAGAGAAAAAAAAATCCTTTACTTCTAATTAGGAAAGAATTCGTATTAGAAGTAAAGGATTTTTTTTTTTCTCTCTCTATCTACAAATTAATAACATTTTACAAATTTTATAATTTGAATTTAAATGATCATAATAGTGAAGATAATCTTAATACAAAACTGGACTATAAAATTAAATAACTATTTATTATTATAATTAATTTAGATTTAGCTTGCTAATCTAATCAAATCTAATTGATATAAGTTATCATTATTATCAGTTTGCTCCTTAAGTTTTAAAATTAGAATCACTGTTATAATTTTGTTATATAGTTTCTACACTATATATATATATATATATATATATATATATATATATATGTGTAAATTACTCAATCTCTTTTATTTTATTTTATACAAAAAAAAAGATATTTTATCTTTTTCTTAGAAATGATATCTTGCGATTCCTCCTTTTGTTGATTGATCATTGTTGAGCTTTAATGTTTTATGATTTATGTTAAAATGACCAATAGTTTTAATATATAATTATAATATATATATATAAAAAATATATTAAAATTACTCGAATTTCTATATGGAAAGCATCGGAATGGAATAGGTGAATGGTCCACACCACCAGTTTTGTCAAAATAAACAAAATACAAGTTGGCTTTGTGCTGAATTTGTTGAAGTTGGTACTAGGACATTACCAAACTGAAAACGCGCACTTTTCGTAGAAAAGATAAGAAACTGTATTTTTTGTGCATTTTTAAAAGGAGAGGTGTTTTTTATTATACATAAAAGAATAAATATACACGGATATGCAAAAGTTAAGAAACAATAAAATGATAATTTTTTTAAATCACAAGATTATTAAAGGAAATTTGCATATGTATTACATATTGAACTGATAATGCGTAAATATGAAAGAAATAAAAATACAACGATACATTTTATGTTTAATGAACTTATTTGTAGAACAATGTATAAATAAGACTCACTGAAAAACCTTAAAACATTAAAAATAGCTTTTTTAATTCAATAAAATCATTCTATTCTTTAAATTTTTATATAAAAGTTTTAAAAATCTTTACAAACATAAAAAAATAGGAAAAAGTTAAAACATATCTTAATTCTTTTTGTAGGGTTCTCCAATTTCCGTCCTAAAATGAAGAACAAAAGAACGATATGTTAAAATCTGTATCGTATAAATGAACCGTAAAATGAACCCAAACGATCAACAGAGACATCTTTCTAAGTGAAAAAATTGATATTTTTGTCTGTTAACATTTATCTTAGTTTTGCATTTCTTTACCAGCTGTGTGATCCCTAGCTAATATAATCAATCAACATCAAAGGTCTCCTAACATTGTCTAATTTCGGACAATTAGGGATTGTCTTGAAGAGATAAAAAGACTTGTATTGGCAATCTATTCTTCCCTATTGATAAAAAACCTACTTAATTGAGACTTCTGAGCCTCTCAGCGCTCGCTCGAGGGGTCCTCAAGAGACCTGTGTCCACCAGACACAGCCATCTTGTTTTAAACCCCAGGCTGTTCCGGAACAGGAAGTCGGCTGACAGTTATCTCCCTCGATTGGCGGTAGCCAATCAATTCTGTCTATTGATGTCATAGACCTTCCTTCCGGTCTTTTGCTTCACTTCCGCGTAGGATGGCTTGTATAGCGGGGGGTTTTGTTTCTCACATTGTTGCTTGTACCTAATGTTTATGTAACTGGTGTTAAAAGGGTTTAATTCTCTATTTAAAATGAGCATATAATTTTTGACGATTAATTTTCCTACATATATATGTACTCTAATAATATTGCCACGTGGAAAATTAGGAAAGACAAACTTCAGGATGACACGTCAATTTATTTAAGGCAATAACAAACTATGAGTGATAAACAAAAGATAAGCAATCAGAAGTTTACAGAGTAACAAAAAACAAACATAAAAATGATACTGTCTTGATGAATAATAAATACTTTGCTACAATATGTAAAAATGGTAGTGGGTCCTAGGAATATCAGTGTTGAATTCTCCCAGAGGTTTCGCCTACCATCTACCAGACCGCTCTAATTATGTATCAGGCTGCTAGGTTTATATAGCCGGTAATTTGCATAAAATATCAATAAATTAGGGAACTATAGAAATAAGATTTGTAGAGAGTTAAGTTGAAAATATCAGGATATTATTTACGAACGGAAAAATATGTCCAGGGTAGCCTAGTGGACATGGCATCTGCCCGGTAAGCGGAACACTGTGGGTTCGATTTCCATCCCTGGACACTTTTATTTTTCCGTTTATCATTACTCTTCACAATTCATCCTTTCATACTTCATCCCTAAGGTTAGAAATAATCGTTATTTCTCCTTAGAATAAATTTAGATTTTTCGTTCAAAAGAAACACATGCGGGATAATTTTCAAATGTCTGTTCTACAGAAATATAAATGCAAATGATTTACATGGACAAAAATGAAGAAAGTGGGAAATCTTCGATGTTGCCTGTATCTGTTTTTTCAAGGAGACAGAGGAAATTTTGTTTATACTTGGTTATCTCGTGTGTCTTCAATAAAGGTCACTGTAATCAAAGGTATGAACTCGTGAAGCGAAAAAAGCGGTTTCTTGTAGTCACATTATCTCACAAGAAATTTTACACCTCACTATTTTGCATCTTTGAATATTTGCCCCCAGGCGTTTATATAACTCACCAAAGGTCACTGTATATAAAATAACTTACAGAATTATTATCTGAATCTCTATATACATTCTAAAATGTAAAACTTTCTTTTGTACATGAGGGTATTGTAACATGCTTTGTAATTATTTATGTAAAATATTTAATTATTCTTTGATTTTTCTTCATATAGTTAGGCATACAACACTATACTTTTTTTCTTTCTCCAATTTTGCATAAGTTATTTTTGTTTATATATTATGGTTAACCTTGTCTATATAGATAATACCGTAACAGAGTTTTCCATTGTAAAGTCCTGAGCTATCTCCTCCGAAGATTCTGAACTACACATAACGATCTATATACCAAAATTTTCGTTATTTTTTTCTTCGTATGATAGGCCTGTTTTTATTTTCCTAATGTTAACAGTTATTTTTATTTTTTAATTTAATCTATTTTACAATCGTAGATTTTTGCATTTATCATCATCAATTCCTTTGTTTTGAAATGCGTTCTTTTGTCTTATTACCTTTTACTAATTTATAATATATATTTCGTATTTCTGATTCATTTGATTATGATTATAATTTGTAAGTACTTTGTTATAGTTTTTCATTTAAATAGAGCTCAATTTTTGTGCATGTTTTCTATTTGCAGTATCTTTCCTAATGTCTTTGGCAACGTTTTTTTTTCTCATAAATAGGCTGAGGTTATATTATTTTTCGAATTGTAGATTGAATTATTACTTTTATTCTATAATAATTATCTTTTATAAGAGTTTGTTATAGTTTTTCATTTGAATTTAGCACAATTTTTGTATCTGGTTATCTTTTTTGGTATCTTTTCATCTCTCTTTGGCATCTTTTTTTTCTCATTAATAAGACCTAATCCAAATAATTTAATAGTGTGTGACGTTTCAGCAACAGCATCAGACAAAAGAATAAATGCACTTTTTGTGTCTTATTTACTTTTTTGCAGTATCTTTCATAATGCCTGATTTGATTACTTGATCTGTTATAGTTTTCATTTGAATTTAACTCCATTTTTGTGTCTGATTTTCTTTTTTGCAGTATCTTTCATAATGCCTGATTTGATTACTTTATCTGTTATTGTTTTCATTTGAATTTAGCTCCATTTTTGTGTCTGTCGTTTTTTTTTCTTCTCATAAATAGGCTGATGCTGTATTTGTGTACTCAATTGTTGCTTTTTGTGTCTGGTTTCTTTTTTGCAGTATTTTTTTGGAATCCTTTTTTTTTTCATCAATTGTTTCCTCACATGCTTGGAATTTTCTTTTTATGCCTGTCCTGGCTTTCAGTTTTATAGTTTTCCTCTGCTTGGTTCTTATTTTACCTTTTTTTTTTCAGCGTCTTCTGTCATGCCTCGAAAAGGCCGTGGAAGACTCACTCCCCTAACCGCTAGGCGTGCTAATATGACTCGCCGCAGACACAAAACCCCAATTGCTATTTCTCTTGTTTACTTTTTTACCAATGCCTATAATTTTTCACCTGAAATATTTTTTATTTTATTTGTTATTCAATAAACTATTATCCCTTATTTTTGGTCTTCTTTTTATTTACTTATTTTACTGGGGGTTGGTGGAAGGATGGTCTAAGCCGTTGGTTTTCGACCGCTACGACCCGGGTTCGATTCCCGCATTGGGCACTTTTTTCTGAAAAAAAAAAAAAAATGCTCCAATGGCTTCCGATTCTTGCAAAAGTCCAACCCCACCAGCAAGCGCAAGTAATCAAACGGGGCTCTGGCACATTTGTACATGCAAAGTCGAACTGCTTTTCACATGTTTAGACATGTGGTGTACTTACAGTAAAAACAGTCGCCTACTCTACCCACCATGATTATCAAGGCCTGTACCACGTGTACTAGGGATAAGCAAAAAAAAATTATTTTACTCATTGATCTATACATACAATTATTTGCATACAATTATATACATACAAATATATGCATACAATTATATACATACAATTTTCTACATTTTTGCACTCTGCAGTCTAATATGTTGTTAATAATAGGGGTTTTAGACAAATATCAACTGTTGAAATTTGAATTTCCAAAATAGTTGAATTATCGAAAGTGTCGAATTAGTTTGTCATATGATAGGCCGTAGGTCGAGACATCAAAAATGGTCGAATTATCGTGTGTTGAATTAATTAGATTATATTGTATATATAAAAAATAGAATTGTTGTTTTTAATGAGGTCTTTTAAATGAATTTATTCCTTTAATATGTTGTCATATCTGCAATTTTTTTTCATTTCCAAAATATTTATTTACACTTTCACCAATGCCTATAGGATCTTTGCGATGGAACAGGTATGGTGTTCTAGCGCATGTGCTCTCATGTCCTTGAAGCACATATACTGACAGTACCCAAAGTTGAACACACTGTATAATGTCTGAAATATCTTTGTCCCCTTCGGATACCAACTTTCGCTTAATTCTAGAGAGGCTTTATGTTTCACTAAGGTTGGCTTTTGCTATGACTATAAAGAGGGCTCAAGGCCAAACCTTTGCTACAAGAGCCTGTGTTTACGCACAGACGACTTTATGTGACTTTTTCAAGTGTGCGAACTTTGGATAGCATACATGTAAAGTTGAACCCAAGTATATATAAAATGTAGTTTTAATGAGGTCATTTAAATGAATTCCTATTATAAATCGTCTCCTCTGAAATATAGTTTGTAAATTTATATTCTGATTTATTTTATCCTTTTTTTTTCATTTCCAAAATATATATTTACACTTTTCACCAATGACTAAAGTTTCTCACCTGAAAGAAAAAAAACTCCGCCTTTGCCGGTCCCAAGCCAGGATGAAAAAGGAGGAGGGGGAGCAGTAACAAGCTCACTAAAAAAACCTGGGCTCAGCTGGCCCGGCTGATAGTACCTTGTAAGGGCTCCTAATCCAGGGATACATTCTTTTGGAGCTAAGTCAGTGGCCTGCCACTGAGTAGTGCTCCCAGTCTTGATGACAAAGGCAGACGCATTCTACTTCACCCAATCATGATGGTTGTTAATTTCAAGCTTTACAAGCTTGACACTCTAATATGATTGAGTGAAGATAAGAAAGGAGAAAAAATATTTTTTGTACTTTTTTTTTGGCAATAATCTATTTATTATCAATTAATTTGATTTTGGTCTTTATTTATTATTCCCCTGCTCTATACATACATTTTGTACATTTACAATGTCAGAAGTTTTCCCTGTAATACCTTTTTAGCAGTGAAGTTATATTTGAGCAACAAACAATTGTTGAAATTTAAAATGGTCGAATTATCGATATTGTTGAATTACAGTTTGTTATATGATAGACTGTAGGTCAGGACAACAAAACATGGTCGAATTATCGAGGTTATATTGTATATATAAAACTAGAAATGTAGTTTTAATGAGGTCCTTTAAATAATTTCATTCCTTTTATATGTTGTCTTATCTGCGATATAGTAGCATTTTTTGCAATTTTATTTGCTGATTTGTATCATTTTTTCACTCTAAATATATTTATTTAAACTCTTCAACTAATGCCTATAGTTTCATTCCTGAAATTGCTTACCAAACATGAGTTGGTTGTATTGTTATGCTTCGGAGATATTTTAATCCTAAGCAGGGTCTTTACAAATGGTACACGTATGGTGACACAGTGCATGTGCTCTCATGTTCTTGAAGTAGTGTAGATGTGTTGTTTGCACTTTTATTTTCTGATTTGTTAGTATTTTTCTTCTTTTTTCATTTTAAATATTTTTTTAGGCATAGGAACCAATGCCTATAGTTTCTCACCTGCGGGCCCTTCGAGTAAACCCGGGGCGTTGCCCGGGTCACTCGGCTAGTTGTAATTTAATTAAATATTAAAAAACAAAGTATATCCCTTATTTTTCTAAATAGGAAACGTTTCAGGTATAAATAGAAACAACTATATATATAACGGACGTTTAAAAAGAAAAACTACCTTTTATAATAAACCCAAGGTAATAAGACCAAATCCAAATAAATAAATAGTGTGTGACGTTTCGGTAACAGCGTTGTTACCATCTTCAGACAAAAGTACTGAATGAGAAATTTTACGAAGTCTGAAGATGTTAACAAAGCTGTTACTGAAACGTCACACACTATTTATTTTTTTGGATTTGGTCTTATTACCTTGTGTTTATAATCTATAATCCAAATTGTGCCTTATCATCATCTTTTATATTGAAAATATAATTTACATATGAGTTTTGAGTTTTGAAAATAGAGCAATCCATAAATAAATCTTTAATTAAAAAGGCATATATTGAATTAAAATATTAAGTGCTTTAAAATGTTATAACACCTTGATAAAGGTTGGCGTTCAGCCAACTGAAATATTGGTAAAATAAATGATATTTTGATCCAATATATGCCTTTTTAATTAAAACATATATGAGTATCATAAAATGAAATATATAGATCGTATTAAAGAAAATAAAGAACGTGTTCTCGGCAATTTAACCAGCTCAACCTGGGATCACTCCTCCAGATTAAGAAAGGGAGATCGTAAATCTGCCGTCACCAATCGAAGCTATTACAGGCCAGACGAGGAACCATCGCCTAATGATGTCGTCTGCCTAGAAATGGAGACCTAGGTAATCTCGGCTTTTATCGTCTGGTTGGAGTGAGACATTTTCCCGCCCAAATATATGTATATTGCCACGTAGAAATTAGGAAAGACAAACTTCAGAATGACACGGCAATTTATTTAAGGCTAAAACAAAAATCAATATTTATAAGATACCAGATAAGCAATGAAGGAAGTTTCCAGAGTATATATATTAAAATCAAAAAAGGTATATTCTGACCATGTTGACATGAACTTTTAGATGGCAGAGCGCCATCTAGTGGAACAGAAATCAACTAAACGTTGATTTAACCTGTTCCCTAATATTTGGATAACCCATTTTCTTGATAAATCAACGTTTAGTTGATCTCTATTTCACTAGATGGCGCTCTGCCATCTGGAAGTTCACGTGAACAGGATATGCCTTTTTTTGATTTTAATAACAAACACCTGACTTTTTGTTATTTTATTATTTGTATTTTACACACAAACATATACATATATATATAGATGGAAATTTTGACGGGAGAGGCGACCCTTGTTTCTTTATACATATATGTATGAAAAAATGAAAGAAAAAAAAAAGATAAAAAGGTCAGGTGTTGATATTAAAATAAAAATGGCATATACTGACCAGGAACACATGTGCTTTACAGAAGGCAGAGCGTCATCTAGTGGAACAGAAATCAACTAAACATTGATTTAGCCTGTTCCCTGATATTTGGCCGACCTATTTTCTTGATAAATCAAGAAAAGCCATCCACGAACGCGTTTCGCGATATATATATATATATATATATAGCAAAATATGAATAATATTTAAAAAAAATTAATGATCTGTATACATAAAATATAATAAATACTTTGCTACAAAATAAAAAAAAAACAAATTTAATAATATCTAACCAAATCTTTAGAAACACAATGTAAAAATAGTCCAGGGTAGCCTAGTGGACATGGCATTAGCCCGGTAAGCGGAACACAATGTAAAAATATTGAAAGTTCCATATTTTTATTTTAATATACGAATATTTTTTTTTTTGCTGACTTCATCTTAAAACTTGAACTTTTTACATAATAAGAATATTTGTATTTTGCAGATTTTTTTTTTTTTTTTTTTGTTTGTAGATTTCATTATTTAAATATATTCACCCGTCTGGGGTCTGATAGTTCCCCCCATCGGGCACCTCCCCAGGTGGCGGATAGGGGAATGTCTCCTAGAAATGGGTGGTACGGGGGAAATACCCGGGGTACACTGTGGCAGATTCTTGGGACACTGTATCAGTCCCAGAGTAACACATGGTCTTTGGAGAGACCATTTGGCCCACCCTCTGTAGAGGAAGGCATTGAAGGAGGGAAATATGGAGAGACTATATTACCCACCCTCAAGTAGGGGAAGGCATTGAAAGAGGGAGATATGGAGAGACCATGTGGCCCACCCTCAGTAGAGGAAGGCACTGAAGGAGAGAAGTACGGAGAGACCATGTGGCCCACCCTCAGTAGAGGAAGGCATTGAAGGAGGAGATATGGAGAGACCATGTGGCCCACCCTCAGTAGAGGAAGGCACTGAAGGAGAGAAGTATGGAGAGACCATGTGGCCCACCTTCAGTAGAGGAAGGCTTTGAAGGAGAGAAGTATGGAGAGACCATGTGGCCCACCCTCAGTAGAGGAAGGCATTGAAGGAGGAGATATGGAGAGACCATGTGACCCACCCTCAGTAGAGGAAGGCATTGAAGGAGGAGATATGGAGAGACCATGTGACCAACACTCAGTAGAGGAAGGCATTGAAGGAGGGAGATATGGAGAGACCATGTGGCCCACCCGCTGTAGAGGAAGGCATTGAAAGAGGGAGATATGGAGAGACCATGTGGCCCACTCTCAGTAGAGGAAGGCATTGAAGGGGGGAGATATGGAGAGACCATGGGACCCATCCTCAGTAGAGGAAAGCATTGAAGGAGGGAGAAATGGAGAAACCATGTGGCTCACCCTCAGTAGAGGAAGGCATTGAAGGAATAAAGGAATGGAAATATACCCCCAGTTATGAAAATTATATTAATATTAAAGCGTTTTAAAAATTCATATTAATATTATATCGTATATATATATATATATAATCAGTTTCAAATGATTCAATTCTCCAAATTCATAAATACAACTTGTAAAGAATTTATTTACAAGCAAATATTGTGCATACAAGAATAAGAATCGATTGATGTAATTATTAAACAGAAACACATTTCCAGTAAATTTAATTGTTACACATTTTATCGATAGATTGCAATTAAATTTATGAATATAGTTCATTAATATAAATTTAAAATAAAAAAGGCATATCCTACTATAAGTACATGAGCTTTTTAGATGGCAGAGCGCCATCTAGTGGAACAGACATCAACTAAACATTGATTTAACCTGTACCCTGATATTTGGCCAACCCATTTTCTTGATAAATCAAGAAAAGCCATCCACGAACGCGTTTCAGGATGTTGGCCCTCCTCAGCGTGGTACCAGGTTCCAAAGGTTACTTGAGAAATCAAGAAATGGGTATTTAAGGTCAAACATGCGTAAATTCGCTGAGCATGTGAAGAAATAATAAAACAGTTAGGTGTTGGTTTTAAAGTCATAAAAGACATATCCTGAACACGAGCATATGAGATTTTTATAAATATAAATTTGTTATGAAACCAATTTGTTTAAGAGCTTTGCTCGATACAATTCCTTGAAATTATATGTATGTAACTCTACAGACCTATAATCTTATGTCCATAGGTTTACTAAACAACCCTAAGCTGCCTTCCATAGTAAATGTAAGGTATATAAGAAAATCATTCCAATACAATAGTAGAGCGGTCTGGAGATTAATTTGGCGAAACCGCTGAGTGGATTCACAAATGATGAGCCAAGCCCTCTGATTTCAATAACTTTTATCATTGTAGTAATGTCTGTAGAGATAATATTTGATGACCTTATTAAAAAGAAACACATTTCAAGTAAATTTAATTGGTACAACTTTAATAATTCT
>CP092863.1:20831716-20886019 GCA_030710605.1 Cordylochernes scorpioides
ATTAGATTTTTAAAATTGATGAAATTTTAAAAATACGTTGAGGGTTTCTCTCTGCTGGTTTTTATATACTTTTAGCGAAATATTAAAATATTTTACCTTACTTTGAGTAGGTTTTTCTATCCGTAATTATCTACATATTGCTGTATCAATGTTGATGGGCGTTTTTTTCTCCTATTTTTAACCGTATTTTTTTCCCAGTTATTTCAAATATTAATTAAAAATTATTTTTTCTTTCTCTCTCTTTTGTTCTTGTTCGGTGTTGGCATCCATCCTGAGGCAATGACAAGTGTGGCGAAGGCTACCATCTTGGTCTTGAGTTGGGTAATGCCAGCCATCTCATCGACCTGCCCACTCTGTGGGAAAGAACTCTTGTAGTCCATCGGTGGCGGAGTCTTTCCTGCATTGGGCGCTACCAATGACGACATTGTATATATATAAAAAAATATATATATACAGTAGAACCTCCCTGTAAAGGACACCTAATTTCAGAGCCAAAGTGTCCTTTAGGAAGAGGTGTCCTCTTACCGGAGAATTGCTAAATTGTAAAAATGGTAATTTTGAAAATGAAAACTGTCCTTTGTGGAGAGGTGTCCACTAGCATGGTGTCCGCTAAAGGGAGGTTCTACTGTATATTGTTCAGCGGTTTCCATTGTACCGTAGAATAAACCAGAACGAGTTCGCATCAAAAAGCTAACGCTTCATTTTGGTAAGGTTAGAAAAATAATAGTGAAGAACGCCGGCGCGCTGGCTGCACTATGTTAACAAAGAATAAACAAATCAACCTTGATTTGTCTAATAAGTTAAATTATTAATGAAAATATTTACATGAGTCTATGTCGGCTGTGACAATATGCATTGATCAATAATTTTATATTTTTACATCTATATATTCATATGTTTATCCTTTATTAATCTTATTTATTCTATACTAGCCGAATATAGCTATACTATACCGACCCGGGCAACACCCGGGTTTTACCCAATTAAATGCTTTTATTCAAATACTATTCGTTACAATTATAAATTGGCGCCGTGGATGTCATTCATGTATAATATATAAATGAGTTTTAAAAATTGTAAAAAAAAAAAAAAAAAAAAAATGCATCGGCCTGGAATCGAACTTGGGCCGCCCGCGTGGCAGGCGAGCATTCTACCACTGAACCACCGATGGTTATGAGAAATGGCCATATTTGGGTATTTATTCCATTCACCAAATCAAACGGTGACAGAATTGATTAAGAAAGTTGCTTGATTATGACGCTGATAACTGTATATTTTAATATATTTATATTATATATTTAACCTGATATGAACGATGTGTAACAAAGAAGTTTCAATCTCAATCTCTCTCTAAAAGATAGAGGTTGCCTAACCTGCATTCAGAAAAGGATTTTATTTTCTCGATGTTCCGGCAAAAATCTTTTGTGTATCTAATAAATGCATTTATAACTCCTTACTAAAAATGCTTTAATTTTTTTTTCTGACGAGAACAAAAGATTTTTGTTGAAACGTCGAGAAAAAATCTTTTCTGGCCGAAGTCTCTTATATTTAAGAACTAAAATTATTTATTCCTTCTCTCTGGTGTGTATATTATAACATTATATGTTATATAAATAAGGAATCAAGGATTTTGTTTCTTATTTATTAAATCAAAGTGTAAAAGTAGGAAAGATTCTATATAATATGTTATATTGTATTTTTAGTGTCTCACTGTGTCTCTTCCTACAGTTTCAAATATTGACGCAAGGAGAGACAAGCTTTGTCAGGAATCAATGAAGCGTTTTGGACAACATTATCTTCAAGGAAATAAATAGATTGACTTTATAAAAATTTGATTGTTTGATTATTTACTTATTTATAATAAAAATGGCATATCCTGACCAAGAGCACATGTGCTTTACAGAAGGCAGAGCGCCATCTGGTGGAACAGAAATCAACTAAACATTGATTTAGCCTGTTCCCTGATATTTGGCCAACCCAATTTCTTGATAAATCAAGAAAAGCCATCCACGAACGCGTTTCGCGCTTTTGGCGCTCGTCAGCGTGGAGTAGGCTGAACCACTGCGACCAAAAAATATTTTTTGGTCCTAGTGACTTCTTGAAAAACCAAGAAATGGCTATTTAAGGCCAAACTTGCGTAAATACGCCTAGCACATGAATGATTAATGATGGAAACAAGTTCTGGAATGATTCTTATGAGCGCTTACCAACGTATAAGGGCGACGAATTTGCTAAACAGTAACCTCGTGTAACTAGTAATTTTTGGGATATTTGTTATGCTGATTTCGTTTGAAAATATTTTTTCTTTAAAATTATCTCTTTCGAAGTCGAAACAAATTTCTAAAATGGTTGTAAGTGAGAGATTGGGAATACTTTGCGCAACAAAACGTGTCTGGTAAACTGATAGTTACAAAAGTACAATTTATTTTGCTTATAGAGTCAACACGTGATGGAAAATTATTGGCGTTTATTGAAACGACAAATATGGGATTTTATGGGGTGTGTTGTATGGATTTTGTACTCTATATAAACATTTTGACGGGAGAATATTGATTACCAAATGTCACCTCTCCTGTCAAAATAGACACAAAAATTAGGCGCCATCCCCCCCAAAAAAAAGCAAACGGTGACAGAGATGAATAATTATTAAGAACGCGTGACGCTCGTAACTGTATATATAATTAAATATGAGAGCGTGGTCCCTCAACTACCGTAATTCCATGTACGCGTAAGGAAAAAGTAAACTCGGTAGTTGTGAGTTAAATAATTTATAAAACGTGCACGGACACTTAATGAAACCAATATTAAATCGAAGGCAATATTTACTAATTAAATTAAGTTGCACTAATTTATAATTTTAGTTGCACGATAAGGAGATGCCTTTTTTCAGGATGCCTGAATGACCAGTTTTTTGGTCGTTGAGGTACAGCTTGCATCACGCTGACGAGGGCCAACAGCCCGAAACGGGTACGTGGTTAGCTTTTCTTGATTAATCAAGCATGGATATTTGGACAATTCTGGAATAATTAAAAATCAACGAATAGTTGATATTTATTCCGATAGATGGCGCAGGCAATCAGAAACTTTTGGTTGCCCGATAAGGATATGCCTTTTTTTTTCCTTTACTAATTAGTTTTAGTGTTTTAGGTGCCAAAGACTGCACCTTTTTTAGACTTGAACAACCCCGGTAAACCCACACCACGGTAAATCGGGAGTCACCTTTAGAATGCCATTCCGTTTTTATAGCGTTTTTTAAAATTAAGACTTGACAATAGCCTAGTTTTAAAGGCTGTCCATTCAGAGAGAGATTTAGATTGAATATACGAGGGGTGTCCCATAAGTCGGTGGCCCGACATATAAAGAAAATTACTAATAAAATTATTATGATTTATTTTTCAACATAATCCCCTTAAGGTCTATACACTTTTTCCAGCGATTTTCTAATGCTTTTATGCCCTCCAAAAAGAACGATGTTTCAAGTGACTAAAAAAATAAGGTTACAGCATCAATGACCTCCTCATCTGACCTAAAATGAATGCCTGAAAGGGATTTATTTTTCAAATTAGAAAACAGGTGGAAGTCAGACAGAGCTAGATCTGGTGAATAGGGTGCATGTGGTAAAGGTTCAAAGCCGGAATCATAAATAGCAGCCATGGCTTGCAGCGACCGATAACTAGGAGCATTGTCTTGATGGTAAACAATCTTCCTGGACAACTTTCCTATTCTCTTCTCTTTAATAGCTTCTCGTAGTTGCTTCACAAGATTTGCATAAAAATTTCCAGTGATGGTTTGACCCTTATTCAGAAAGTCTAGAAGAAGTACACCCTCGGAATCCCAAAAGACAGACACCATAACCTTCCCTGCTGATGGAACTGTCTTGGCTTTCTTGGGAGGAGGGGAACCGGAGTGTCACCATTGCATGGATTGTTGCTTTGACTCTGGTGTAAAGTGATGGCCCAAGTCTCATCCATGGTAACAAATCTATTAACAAATTCCTCTGGATTGGCTTCAAATAACGCAAGATTGTCCGAAGATAACTCTTTCCTTACAGCCTTTTGATCGGGTGTCAGAGGTTTGGGAACCCAACGGGCAGGAAGCTTCCTGAGGCCCAAGTGTTCTCTCATGATCCGATACACTGTTGTTTTTGGAATACACAAGGTCTCTTCTATCTGACGAACTGTTATTCTTCTGTCCAACATAACCAAATCATGTATCTTTTCGATGTTTTCTTGAGTAACTGACTCAACAGATCTTCCTGGTCGATGTTCGTCTTCGGTGCTGATCCTCCCCAATTTAAACGCAGCTACCCATTTTTTTACTATACTATAGGAAGGAGCATCTTCCCTTAATGTATCCACCATATCTTCATAGATTTCCTTCGGTAACATTCCTTTCTTACAAAGATATTTTATTACAGCACGAATCTCGTTTGTCTCAATTTTAGATGATTCCTGTTTCTTGTACTCTCTCAGAACCTATAACAACAACAACAACAAAAAGGTTAGTCGTAGAAACTTAAAAAATTACATATCTTTTTACAAGCCTTTAAGGTTTATATGGTGAATTTTATTAGTTTCTAATATTTCGTTCTCATGGTCGGGCCACGGACTTAAGGGACCGTCCTCGTATTAAAAGCAATTTTAAAATATTTAATAGAGTTATATTCCATTGAGTTTGTAAATATTGCAGAAAATATATTCAAAATACTTAATCAAGTATTCCGACAAAAAGGTTTCTTCACTAATTTATTAATGTCGAGTTAAACTCTACTACAGACGTTTCTTTTAAGTCGGATGAGCTCGAGTCCAGTCGCGCGTAAGGACTTTTTACCAATATCTATTTTAAAATGTTTATACTTAGAAGAGACATTTCTAGAAGAGTTTTTAACTTGAAATCTTGCGAATGATAATAAATTAGTGAAGATACCCTTTACGGAGTACTTGGTTAAGTATTTAAATTTAGCAAAGAATGTTGTGTGTATGTGTATAAAACCATATATTAAAAATAAAGAAGGCATAACCCGACCAGAAGCATATGTGCTTTTTAGATGGCAGAGCGCCATCTAGTGGAACAGAAATCAACTAATCATTGATTTAGCCTGTTCCCTGATATTTGACTAACCCATTTTCTTGATAAATCAAGAAAAGACATCCACGAAGGCGTTTTGGGCTGTTGGCTCTCGTCATCGTGGAGCAAGCTGTACTATCACGACCAAAAATCTTTTTGATCCCAGAGGTTTCTTGAGAAAACAAGAAATGGGTATATACACGTACATTACGTATTCTTCGTAGATCGCGAAATGCGTGGTGTCGCTGGAGACCCACTGGCGATTCTCCACCAAATTCTGCAGCGCTGGCAGAGACGCCATATTCATTGTACATAGTGTATATAAAGCATATTATCTTTTTTTTTAAATAGTGCAGACTGTGCACTTTGAATGTATTGACAATATGTCAATAAAATATTTTAATTGTCAATTGTCTACATGTATATTACTTGTATATTAATGAAAATATATCTTTAAAACGCAACTACAAAGCTTTTTGCTTTTCAAAATTAGGAGGTTATTATTGATAACTATATTCCAACCAAAGTAATAAAAAGATTACAAATTTAATAACTATTAAAAAGGACTTTAATTAAATTTAATTCGGTGTGTCAACTTCCCATTCTGCCGTGGCCGCCTACACAGACCGTTGTGAGGGAAAATTATGAATTTATTTAATTATGTATTCCCTCCCTCCCCCTCCCACACAAAACCAATTATCAAGTCGTTTAGAATAAAATACATTTCAGCCAGAGAAGTTTTTTTATTTTCGACGTTTCGACAAAAAACTGCTGTCTTCGTCAGAATAAAATATAATATAAAAACAAATATTAGGCAATATTTTAGAAACATTTGTGAGAGTTCATATATGAGTTATCGTGTGAGGTTTCAAATTGACCACAACATGGAAATAACGAGTAAAAAAAAAAAAAACACTCTCGTGGAGAAAACTTGAGGAAGTTTCTTACTCGTACTTTAATGTCGCTGGTTGACTGTTTTTTTTTTTTAAAGGAGACAGAGGCAATTTTGTTCACCCTTGGTTATCTGGTGTGTCTTCAATAAAAGTCACTGTAATATCTTTCAGAGTTATTGTCTGAATCCTGATATACATGCTGAAAGGTACAACTGAATTATAGCAAATTATTCTCTCAAATAAATTTACAGATATGATTAAGGCTCTGTATATATTGTTTACCTCTTGTTTTACATTAGCAAAACCATTTAATATTTTACAATCCAATTTATTATTAGTATTAAAATAATTAAACCAATATTTTTTGCTGCTCATATATATTCTATTAATGTGAACTCTATAATATTACTATTTATATATTTAAATAAGTTTAATATTTACACTTTTATAAATATTAAAATAAATTTCGACAAGATTTATAAAAATGTAAAAAAATAGTGTAGGTGGGAAAGATAGTAAAGATACGTCAAGATTCCAAATAGTAAAGTCATTAGAAACAACGTCGTAAGGTTATTATAAAAAATTAAGCTTTTTTCTTTAATAGAGCCTCGGGGACAAGATACACCAAATTCGTGCCGCTTTAAAATGAACAGCCTGAGGCTCTTGTGGTATAGAACTTAAGAAGAAAAAAGAGAATTGAAAGAGGGAATTAAGACAGAGCTCACTTCTAATCACGCCATTACATTTCTTCTTTTTTTGGTCACAGAGCTTTTAAAATACGTTTATTTGCTGGAAGTTAATGATTCTGATAAATCAGGTGAGATCAGAAAGGCTGATTCGAATTGGAAGGAAAAGTGGATCTTCTAGAACAATCTTCTTTTATCTTCTGTTCTTGTAGCGGCTATACATTCTATGATCGTAATCAAATACACCCATTTTCAACACAATTATTAGATTTTAAAAAATAAACCTTTAATTCTATTGAAATTAACTTAAAGATTTTTGAAAATAGAGCAATCCATAAATAAATCTTTAATTAAAAAGGTAAAATAGAGGATATTTTGATCCAAAATATGCCTTTTTAATTAAATAACTTAAATATATCGTTTGATAAAACTTTAAATCATTATTAAATGCTAAAATTGTATAGAGTATTATTAATATCAAATTATATCTCTTTTTAAAATATTTTTATATTTGTTAATATTTGTGAAAAAACAATAAAAAATCTAAATGGCGCTCTGCCATCTAGAAATGTTCATGTGAGCCTGGTCAATATATGCCTCGTTTATTATTAATATATATTTCACATATATACAGGCTATTTTGACTACGAAAATATTTTTATCAATTTATATGTATTATGTAGGTTTTTGTATTTTAAGACAATATATTACACTTTAATAATATCATTTTATTTCATTATCAATATTCTCACGATTTTATTTAAAATTTGGACAATTATATAATATAGATATACTTTTATTTTCAATACTTTTAATTTGATTGATATTGATATTTGCTTTCTCTTTTTAAAATTGAATTCCAAGGGGTGAATATATATATTGTGGTATCTGACTTCGTTCTTCACAAGAGCCAAGACGACGTGGGTGATAGACAAGCTAAGGAAGTACTACTGGCCCAAGAGGACGGCGAGATTAAAGAAGGGGTCAGAGCTGAGACAGGCGAGGGTGAACAGACAGTCTGGTGACAGCAGGTCAACAGCGAGGAGTCCTGGCCCGAAGGTGTCCTGAAGCTGACTGCCCTGTGGACACCGAGTGTGAAATCACAGGAAGTACTACTGGTCCAAGGGGGACAGAAGATCAAAGAAGGAGTCAGCTGAGACAGGCTAGGGTGGACAGATAGTCTGGTGACAGCGAGGAGTCCTGAAGAAGGCGTAGTGGGAGAAGGTCGGGTGGATAGCAGCTGCTGGCCCGAAGGTGTCCTGAAGCTGACTGCTCTGTGGAAGTGGACACCGAGTGTGACGTCACAGGAAGTACTACTGGCCCAAGGGGGACACAAGATCAAAGAAGGAGTCAGCTGACAAAGAAACAGGTGAACAGACAGTCTGGTGACAGAAGGTCGACAGCGAGGAGTCCTGAAGAAGGCGTAGTGGGAGAATGTTTGGTGGATTGCAACTGCTGGCCCGAAGGTGGCCTGAAGCTGACTGCTCTGTGGAAGTCGACACCGAGTGTGACATAGGCAGTGCAACGAGAAGCAGCAAGTTGTCTTAGAGAGTGTGGCCATGTGGATGAACATTCAGAGTCATTCATCAGAGAAGCTTGCCCGACCTGGACGGGAGCCGGCCGTTGACAAGGAGAATCCTTCTAGTGGCAGACATTGGAGACAAGTCCATCTAAGTGAACTTAATTCTCAATTACATCAACACCTACTGGTAATAAAGTATACCACACTAAGCTCTATCCACAACGAACCTACATTGTTTTCCTATCAACCTTGTATACAAACAACGACGGCTTAAAAACGTCGTAACAATATCTGAGTTCTAGAAATACTTCTTTTAGCAGAGAAGATGGATTAAATTAATCAACACAAGATATATCAAGAAAATTCTTTTGTAACAAATCGCAAGTTCAGTGCTTCTAATCAAAGGCAATAAAACCAATTCCTTCTGGAAATGCTAGAAATTCTTCAATCCTTAATAGAAACATAGTTATATGAAATTTGTCCTCTCCTTCTGGATATACTTGTAGTATATAAACAATATATAGCACCTATAAATTATTATTATTTTATATGGAGAGAGATTGAGATTGAAACTTCTTTATTACATCGCTCATATATGGTTATATAAGGTTAACTACACAAATATGAGTAAAAAGGATCAGGTAATGATAAATATATATGTGATTAAATAGATGTAAATACATATAATAATTGACAAATATACATATATACAAAATATATACAAGTTCTTTATTGGGGTGTCGCCAACCGCGGGAACGACTCCACCACCGGTGGACTGCGAGAGAGAGAGAGAGAGAGAGAGATTACAATATATATTGTCACGGTAGAGAAGACAAGTATTCCAAAAGTTTAATTAAAAATAATTTATTAATTAAACTTATATAATGCAAAATGTGTCAATTAAGTAGTAGTAGAAATATAACTAGGTAACCCAGGCTCCTGGAGCGTATCCTTAGATCGCCAACTATCCAGGCTGTCCTGTGGTTTAGGAGTCTGTCTTGGTAGCCTTAGTGAACCAGTTCACCAAGTGTTTCCAGGCCGGTTTGTTTCTTGGTAGATTCAGTGTCAATTAATTTTACAAGTGATAATTTACAAGCATGGTAAGCGGTAATGGCTAGGCAAAATATTTATGATGATAAACTGACAACAGAGTATTCAAAATAATTATTCTGTGACAATATTATCCGCGGTGTAAATAGAAAGATACGAGATCATAAATATTCAGAACATAAATTCTCAAGCTATTATCTCATTTAGCGCTGTTTAAAATATATTTTCAATTTCTTCTTCTTCTTCTTTATTATCTCCATTCAATCATAATAGGATATCAAGCTTGTAAAGCTTGAGATTTGACAACTATCATGACTGGGTGAAGTAGAATGCGTCTGCCTTTGTCATTAAGACTGGGAGCACTACTCAGTAGCAGGCCTACTTAGCTCCAAAAGAAATGGCTGCCTCTAACATGAGGAACAGACGCCATGTGCAGCCGCTCCTAACATGAGAGTAGAAATGCTGCTCATCCTGTATCCCTGGATCAGGAGCCCTTACAGGGTACTATCAGCCGGGCCATCTGAGCCCAGGTTTTTTAGCGAGCTTGTTACTGCTTCCCCTCCTCCTTTTTCATCCGGGCTTGGGACCAGCAAAGGCGGAGTTCATTTTCAAATTAAATGAAGATAACTTAGAAAGTATAGTTAGTGATCTATTGAATACAAAGGAATAAACATCAGTGTGTGTTCTGTATAACTTTTACTATATTTAATCATCATAGTAGGTGATGTAAACATTAAATATCTAAATAACACTTTTAGAAATATAAAAACGTTTTAAAATAAAATACACAGCTTCGGAACAGAATTCTGTTATTTTATTTGTTTATTATAATATAGAATTCCTAACATAATGAAACCTGTAATTATAGATTATTGTTCTAAACTTAAAAGAAATAGATAATGTATTATATACATAGCAAGCAGAATAAAATGAATAATTTGATATATTACAGAGTATTAGATATCAGCGATAATTAAACAAAAAATATTATTTTTTCAATTCTCTGATATTATTGCGACAATGGACGCATATAGAAATGAACAATGAAGAAATAAGAAAAATATTCTTAATTACTTGATTTAAAATTGTCTAATGACTTTAAGAAAAGAAAAATGTACAAATTCTAAAGTAAATTCCTTACAGAGAGATAAATTACCACAGAGTAAACCATTATTAATTCTATTTGACCGGCCACACGAATTGGGCGGGAAAAATCGTTATTCTTCCATTCGTGAAAATATATTTAAAAAAACATTTTTTATAGGAATTTATAAAAAATGATAAATGTATTATAATAAAATAACCAATATATTTTAAAATGAAAAATATATTTCTAGTTTTATATATTCATAAGAATGATCTGCTGTAAAATATATTAGGTCTTTTCAAAAAGAAAATAAAAAGTCTTCAAATATCTTTTGGCATAAAAAGTTGAACATTGACACATATTGAAACTGTCGGCGATTGATAGAATTTGATAAAAAGTTTTTATAGGGCAATAAAGATTTTTAAATAAAAATGTCTAAAGAATTTAAATTTGTTGTTTAAAAAGATGTATCATTTAGGTATTTTTATATGTGCGCGCGGAACGAAAAAAAAAGTTATTGTGTGTTAAAATGTTCTATATTCTAAAAATATGATAAATGATTCGTGAAGAATTTAAACATTTTTTAAATTGTCGAAATTTAGATATCTCTCTTCAATGTTATCACGCGATAAATAATAAACAAAATTTTCTTTTCCTCCAATTTACCCAGACTCATCTATTTATTAGCTTGTTTGTCTTTATTAAATTTTTCCTGTATATAAATTTCATATTGCCTTTAAGGTACTAATACTGTATTTTATGCATGTATCCTACATTTCTTCTTGAAGAATCTGCATAAGACTAAAAAGATCTTAATAAAGCGTTTTGTTGTTGTTAAAATAAACTCATTTATATATTGTGGTGAAGATATATATCTATATATATAAAAATCAATGTTTGTATGTTTGTTTGTATGTCCGGTATACAAATTCGCAGTAGTTCACTAATTCAAACCAAAATTTTCATACATAGAAAAAAAAATACGGGGAAGACGATAGGCTATTTTAAAAGATATATAAACCAATTATTAAAACTATATATTAAAATTATTCTATAATTTAGATTAAATTATGCTGATGCAAACAAAATAGATAATGCTAATAACAAACAATTATTAAAAAAAAATCTTATCTAAATATATATCACTCGGGTAGATATGCACACGGGTCACCCGTCTAGTATAATAGAAGCATAGGGCGCCTCTCCCGTCAAAATAAACGTCAAAACCTGACGCCATCTATTGACCGTCGCCGCAACTAGCGGCCTCGTCACCGACCCGAGGTTGCTAGTTGCGGCGACGGTCAATAGTTGGCGTCAGGTTTTGACGTTTATTTTGACGGGAGAGGCGCCCTATGCTTCAATTTCCACCCGGAAATTTTCCATCTATATATTCTAATATAACATAAAGTTACGGGAGGATTATATTGATGTACCAAAAGAGGTCCCTCTCCCTTTACAATGCATACTTAAAGGGAGAGGTGCCTTCTATTTGGTACATATTATAGAAAATATTTGAATTAAGAGTGGAATGTGAAGCACACAATCTTGATTTTACATTTTAGAGGTTATATAACATGAAAGGATTTATGCACGAATGTTTTTTTTATATACAATACAAACTTCTACTGTCCTTACTGTGATGTAAAAATATATTGGGAGGGCGTGGCTCATCAATGGTGAACCCTCCCAGCGGTTTCGCCAGGGTTCACTGATGAGCCAAGCCCTCCCCATATATTTTTCATCGCAGTAAGGATAATAGTAGTTTGTATTGTATATAAAAAACATTCGTGCATAAAAATCCTTTCATTTTCTGTCTATAGATGGCGCGTTATTGCTTTGTATTATAGAGGTTATACATAATTTGAACTATTATCATGGAAAAACTTTGCCATAAATACATATTGATGTCCTTATTGCCTATATTTTCTAAATTTCCTAGCAATTTGAGAAGGAAATAAGGTACCAATATATATTGAATATTCTGAGTGTAGACACGCGTGTATTATTGACACAATCTATGTTGTTGCAAGTTAATACTAACGGCCCGAGTTTGTAGACTGTAAGGTAAATTATTATTTTCGCACTACGTTTTGTTGCAACAGGCAGGTTGTTGCAAACGGCACGAGTTTATGTAGAATGTAAGTAAAGGCACGCGGTTGTAATGGTACACTACACATTGTTGCAAAAGACAGTTTGTTGCAAGTTGTTGCAAGCAGCCCGAGTTTATAGACTGTAAGTTGAGGCACACTACATATTGTTGCAAAAGACAGGTTGTTGAAAGTTGTTGCAAACGGAACGAGTTTGTAGACTGTAAGTTGAGGCACGCGCTCTTATTGCTACATAACACATTGTTGCAAAATACAGGTTGTTGCAAAGGGCCCGAGTTTATGTAGAATGTAAATTGAGGCATGCGGTATTATTGGCACATTACACATTGTTGCAAAAGACAGGTTGTTACAAACGGCTCGAGTTTGTGTATAATTTAAACATTATGATGGAAAAACTTTTAGCATAAATACATATTGATGTTTGCACAGGATAGTATTTGCATATGTAACCCGTTGATTTTAAAAGTCACTCACCTTTCTGCGGGAAAGTAAAACATTGCCAGAAGCGGGGACTAACAGAGGCCAAAAGTTTTCAAACAAAACAATCCTTAGTAAACAGAATATATACCGCCATCTGCATACCAAAGAAGGAATTATTCAGCGCTTCTCAAGTTTCACCAAATCTTTTCTATCAACAGTTTACTAATTGTAACAATTTCAGAATAATAGCACGCTGATACCTCCAAACAATGGGTTGCCTTTTACAGAATACATCTTAATGAGATTCCATCTCTTCAAAAATAAGAACACATCAAATGAAAACATTAAGACGCGAATATTTCTTTCAGATATCAATCAAACTTCTTCTGTCCTTACTGCGATGAAAAAATATTGGGAGAACTTGGCTTATCAGTGGTAAACTCTACCAGCGGTTTCGCCAATATAATCTACCAGACCGCTTCTTTAGATCTCTAATACTGTATTGGATCATTCTGGTTATATATAATATAATGAAGGGTGGAATCCTAGAAATGGTATTCAAGCAAACCATGGACATAAACTTTTAGGACAGTAGAATTACGTTTTTTCATCGCAGTAAGGACATTTTATTTGTTGTATATAAATGGTGCGTTATTGCCCTGTATTACACAACGCGGTGCTAATGTCCGATATAAAAGGCCATTAAGAATGTGATAAGAGGAAAATCAATTCTCGCCTCGAAATAAAAAAAGGAGAAAAAAAAATCGAGATTTATTGATTGACTCTGCCAAGGCAAAGATACGGGTCAGTAACAATTAGTTACCGCATTCGGTCAATACAACTTAATGTTTTTATGGAAGTCTCCTTCCGCCCAGGATATAGAGAAATGTTCTACTTTATCTTTATTGTATATTGTTTCTTTTTCTCACAGATATATTATCTCTAAATACACATGATGATAATATTTGAAGACATTTAACACTTTTGTTTAATCAAATTTAAAAAACAATGCTTTTGGTTTATAACTCCAGTATTAAACGCAAAGGCGGTGATAAATAGTGTGCCAAAATGCCTTTATATATTAGAAATATAAATAATATATGATCGTGCAAATGAAAGTTGTTGATAGTTTGCGCCATCTATTGGAATAAATATTGTAGCAAAGTATTTATTATTTTAATAAGAGAGTATCATTTTTGATGTTTATGAGAATTTGAAGTTATTATAGACGCGTATGATTCTTTTAAACAATTTTCTACTGCCCTTACTGCAATCAAAAATTATTGGGAGGGTCTGGGTCATCAGTGGTAAACACTCCCAGCGGTTTCACCAGTTTAATCTACCATACCACTGTTATTTTGCATTTTTCGGTTTTCCTTTTTATACTGATGTTAGACTCTTGGAATGGGTATAATTAATGAACTATGGACATAAGCTTTAAGGGCAGTAGAAATACATATAATTATGAATATATAATATTCTCCGAGCAATCGCTCTTCCGCAAACATCAAATTGGGTCTTTTATTAGAACAATTATAATATGATACATTAGCGTGCCATTATGAGAATTTGAAACTATTGTAACGGTAGAGAAGACAAGTATTCCAAAAGCTTAACTAAAAATAATTAATTAATTAATTAAACTTATATATTGCAAATGTATCAAAGGATTTTCAAGTGGTAATTTACAAGCATGGTAAGGGGTGATGACTATGCAAATATTTATGATGATAAACAACAGAGTATTCAAAAATAATTAATCTGTGACACTATTATAGAATTCTCATAACAGAGGGCGCGCTAATGTAATCACATTATAATTTGATGTTTATACACTGTAAACTTCCCCCATTGCTTATATTTTTTATCATTCATAGTTTGTTCTTGCCTTAAATAAATTGCTGTGTCAAAGTGTTTGTCTTTCCTAATTTTACACTTGAATATCAACTAATTGTTGATTATAATTATTCCAGAATTGGACAAATGCTTTGTACCATTTTTCAAATGTATGATTAGGTTAAAAGGCGATCTCTCTCAAAATTTGAGAAGAATGTATCTTATATAATATTTTCACTGTGAAATATATAATTATGAAGTATATTATAGAGAAAATACTTGGAAATAACAGAAGTGAAGAACAATTGACATGCAGGCCACGTACACGGGTAATTCTACAATCCAAGTAGAATAGTGTATGTAAATTGTTCTATTATAGGGTCGAATAAAAGTTGAGAGGGACATCAGAATTCTTTGTGTGACTACCATATGTATTCAGTCGTCCGAGAGCTTCTAAATATGTATAGGTGTATTATACGGCTTAGATATGCCGAGGAATGTTTAAAGCTTGAAGATATATTGAAGAGATCCTTGGGATTTATAGAGGCTGTTTCGTTGGGAATTGTTAAAACGGATGTACTTGGAATTTTCCAAGCAGGAAATGTACACACTTCAGGCGATT
Organism: Cordylochernes scorpioides; assembly: GCA_030710605.1. Lineage (NCBI taxonomy): Eukaryota > Metazoa > Arthropoda > Arachnida > Pseudoscorpiones > Chernetidae > Cordylochernes > Cordylochernes scorpioides. The sequence continues at coordinate 20,847,008 of CP092863.1, forward strand.
CGATAGTTCTATGGATATACAGAAGTTATGGAGACTTGTACATGGCATTATGATATGTATTAAAAGTTAATTTGCATTTCTCTTAAAAACCTTTGTAATTGCAAGCTATAGATATGGTCTTAATATGGTAATTTATACAGTAATCATCTCTAGACCTTTTCTGGAGTCGTTCCTTTACTACCTCAAGAAGTATTTACTGGCCCTGAATCTCTGTGAACAATTATATAGCGTATTTTTGTTAAATAATATCGCAAAAAAGTATCTATCACATCATAAAGTTTTTAATTATTATTTTTATATGGCGTACTACTGTCTTATGCTTAAATACTTTAAGTAAGTTCTTTTTTTGTCATTGCAGTAGGGACAGTAACAATTGTTTCCTCAGATAAAATTTGCGCTAAGTTGTTTAAAATATTTCTAATATAATAGATGGTGCTCAAATACCTTCAATTCAATTTAGGGAGATGTTAGTAGGTCTAAACGGGTCTTAACTCTGGAACGACTTCGCTTTTTGAATTATATTATCGTCTTTCTATTAGAATATTCTTCCTCGTTCTTCCATCCGATGTCTCTTGCTAATTCTGTGAATTACCGCTACAGACACCTAGTGGTACCCTCCCGAGGACTCTCTTCAAGCTCTCCTGATGCGTTGGATCAGACGCGCACACACGAGATCGAAGAAAAATCAAAATCTTCAAAATAAGCAACGCCTTTACTCCCCCTGAAGATAGGCAATCTGTCTTACAAATTATCGGAATAAAAAGTCTACTTTTAATCCCATCTAAACCCATTATTAATTAAATATTTATGGATTTTTCATTACTTTTATATATATAAAAATATAAATAAAAAGGAATATATTGATAAATCAATTTATAAACCAATATATGACATTTATTTAAAATTTAAATATATTTATGTCCAGGAATAATAAAGTAAACCTACAGTCAATCAGAGAGAGACGTAGATAAAAGGTAGCTAAAGTACGGCCATTTTGGGCCACTGGCCACATTCCGGAGGGGGGCCTTTTCTTGGAACCCTCAGGACTATTTTTGGACAGTTGGGGGGTGGTGTGCGACACAAACCGTCGTTCAGCGGTGACAGCCCCTCGCGCTACCTCTCTCTCGCTGGTTGCCTGGAATTCCTTTTCCAAACTTGTGGATTCCTTATTTCTCTCTCCCCACATTATTATCAGATTGTCACACTGAAAGTCGACAGGATCATATCACAGAAGAGTCGACAGGATAAGACCTGGCCGGGAAGCAAATCCCTCATATAACGGAGTATGAAGAAACAAGAAGCCAAGCCACGATGATCGGCCAAACCCAACTCAACTGTAACCACTCCTCTTCGAGCCCTCAACCCCTTCTTCGCCAACCTTTGAACCGTGATCCCGAAGAAGTATTCACCTACGACGGAGATGGAGCTGCCACGCACTTCTTCCAGCACTAGATCTGCCCAAGAACGACCACCGTGCCAGGGCAGGACACCTTCCACCATCATGGACAAGACTCCGCCATATCCCTGCCGCTGCTGTGATGTACAACACTGGTACGCACAGTGTCACAGACAGAACTCTCCCGGAGCTCAATGAACTTACCTGCGCCCTAAACCAACATAACTCGTGAGTGTAATTGTTTTAACTCCTACCATTCATTCTTTAAATAAGTCAATCCTTGTAAATTGTCCCAATATTTACATAATTAGCTTCATTTATTCTCTCCACGCCTATTAACAATGATTTTATTCTCCATATTATTTATCTAGATATTTGTAACTCATTTAATTAGTTACCTTACCAGTAGAATTTTAACAATCGTCATTTTAATTATATAATTTCTATTTTAACGTAACTTAAAAAAAAAGGAATTCTACCTATTAATGTTTTACGATTTTTACTATTAACAATAGATCTTTCATAATCAATTTATTTATAAAAATATGCCTCCAGCACCTAAACTTTTGTATACCTATTTGTATATGACCTCTCCTACTTGTAAGCACGGCTCACGAAAAATAATTTCTTTCCCTAAACGACTCAAAATTCACCCTGTAATTCAGGCGTCGAAGAATTCCAACCACCACGTGAGCCTTGCTTACAACCAACCCTTGGTGACTCTTATCTATCTTCCCCTGAATGCCTCTCTCATTCTTACAACTTTGTTAACCTTATACCAGCTCAGGACCTTTTATAGAGAATTATTGTGATTAATCAATTATCGAACTTCTATATTGTCATTTCAAAATCCTAATCTTCGCCCTTCATTTATGATAATATATTTCGTAGTTCATCTCTAGCATATCCACCGACCCACACCATCTAGCCAATGGTGTGTTCGTCACAGGATGCAGATTAACTAACTGCTAGATGTTTATCAACTTCCTTTTGTTCTCACTTGAACAATCTGCATCGAGCGGCACAGTTCGCTTCTTCTTCTCGCGCCACACGTTCGCCACACGGACCCTGTCTTCAAATCTATGTTTGTCCCTTGTCCAAACCAGCACGATATAGCCTACCTCCGATATTTCCCACGGAGGTACGTTAAACATCGTCGCTGATTCTGTCCGGTCCGTCATCATTTCGCGCAGACATGGGTTTTACGTTCAACCCGCCGCGAAATCATCGCCTTGCACAAGCTCCCACGACGGTTCAAACACCTCGTGTCCGAGCAGCTTGTCACTTGTAACGGACAACGCAGTCCTCGTCTCAATTTTTGGCACTGTGCGCGCATACTTTCCGCAAATTAAACATAAGTCCATTCGACTTCCTCACCTACACACGGGACTTTTCCCCTCGGACTCGCTACACAAGTAACTGCATAGATAAGGTAGAATGGCCTAGGGCAAGTTTCCCCTCGCTCTGTTCGCCAAGGTTCTAACATTGTATGTAGTTTTATATTTACCTCAGTCCTGTGCTCACACAATTGCCAACCTCAACCTCATTTATCGTACTCTACACCTATAGCATAGAAAGCCCATGCCAAGTTTCCCCTTGCCATGTCCGCCTGAAAAATATCTTAAAGTGTAGAGTTCCCCAGTCTTAATGACCTTCAGAATTTCATCATGTGTATGTGACTCCCCTTCTCGTTGTTCACACCCCTCCATAACAGTTCCCTTATAATACATTAAATGTTATTGTATATAGCCTTTTATAACTTTGATATTATAAAAAATTCCCTTAAATCTCAAACTCTCCGGTATTGTAAAATTGCTTGTAAATAATATTTACTTGTGTACTATACAATATTTTATTTACATAAAACTATGTCACCATAACCTTAATTAATTTCAACTGTAAAATTATTTTCTCTATTCCTGGCTTCACCAGCTTTAAGCATACTCAAACCATGTTCAGCCTTCTTCAACGGGGGCCATATGTCATAATGTATGCTCTTCCAGGAATAATAAAGTAAACCTACAGTCAATCAGAGAGAGACGTAGATAAAAGGTAGCTAAAGTACGGCCATTTTGGGCCACTGGCCACATTCCGGAGGGGGGCCTTTTCTTGGAACCCTCAGGACTATTTTTGGACAGTTGGGGGGTGGTGTGCGACACGAACGGTCGTTCAGCGGTAACTTAACCTCGCGCTCCCTCTCTCTCGCTGGTTGCCTGGAATTCCTTTTCCAAACTTGTGGATTCCTTATTTCTCTCTCTCCACATTATTATCAGATTGCCACACTGAAAGTCGACAGGATCATATCACATTTATATACGTAAAAAGCACAACTTCCTCTCTTTCAATAAATGCAGATAATATGTTTATTATATATGCATTGAAACAAGGCATATTTGGATTTTTTCTTTGAAAAAAAGTTCAGAGTAGGATGAGGGAATAAGACATACCATCAGCTTTGGCAAATTCCAAGGAAAGCTTGTATACTATGGTTTTGGGCTATGATATTCATCAGTGGAGGATGGATGTTATTACGAGGGTAAGGCAAATATTATACGAAATATAGCTATATTTTCTTTATGTTAATAGGAATCTGTCATTATATGCGTGGTGTAATTGTTATGTCTACACAGGTTAGTTCTTTTGTCGCTGTCGTGCCGTTAACCATGGACACTTTGTTATCTGTTAGCACCAAGGAAGAGCAAAGTTCAGTTATATATATTTTTGGTTGTCGGAAGGTGTACCAGGGTCTGAAATTCATCGAAGACTTTCGGTACAGTACGGTAACAGTGTGTTACCTTAACAGAGGGTCAGCGAATGGATTAAAAAACTTTTAAAAATGGCAATACGAGTGTTATGTAAGACGAAAGCACTGGGGACCACTATTTACAGCCACAAATGAGGAAAATATTAAACGTGCTCGTGAATTTGATTCTATTGACAGACGATAAATATTGATGAGGTAGAACATTGTCTGCAAATTTGTAATATTTCTGCCTACAAAATTATCCACAACAGACTTGGGTTTCATAAAGTCTGTGCAAGATGGGTCCTAAAACAACTCACACAATTGCATAAACAACAACGTTTGGACATCTTCCAAAGACATTTGGATCGCTATGGTAATGAACTTGACATCTTGAACAGAATTGTTACTAGTGACGAAACATGGATCCATCCTTACGAGCCGGAGATGAAATGGAATTTCAAAATCATATATTTAGCAATCTCTTCCTCTGATCTTGTACTATTTCTCGCATTCACACATTTTATAATCTTTAAATTTTAATCAGCAGGAATGGATCTTTTAGGTAGGTAATCAAGATATCTCTAGTAAGGCCTGGGGTCATATTATCTATAGGAATTACTGTTTTCAATAAATCTGATCTTGTGAATTTGAAGTTTTTCTCAATGATACCATGGATGGAGGTATGGGAATATGTGTGCTCCGGCAGGAAAACCTGGTTTGATGAGAGTTTCATTAATTGGCTTTAGGATTGTTTTCAATTTGCCTTTAAGTTATGTAAATTGTCTTTTTTACTGGTGTCAATTCGGATGAGCTTTATCTCTCAAGATATTTCAGATACCTTGTCAATTTGTCATAAAGATCTGGGGGTAGTTCTCCACAATTCTTTCCTAATTCCCTAAATCCTCGGTATACCTTTTTTATAAAGTGTCTTTTTATAATATCTTTTATAAATACATATTTATTGGAGAAAAATATATTTGTCCAATAAATCATATGGGAACACATATATCTTATAAGGAAAATAAATGGTTTTGAAACATTTTGTTTTAAAATATTTAAATGATGAATTTTACAAAACAAGTTTGCATACAGAAGATAGGCGTATTACCATTAAACATATCTGCATATTTTCGGAAAGAAAATTATGACAGCGACTCTTTCTAGAGAAATAACTTTATATCACACACACACTTTAAGATTTGAGCTGAAAATGTCAAATATAGCGTGGAAAGATATACGGAACAAGAGTAAATACCAAAACCCCATAATTACATTTTATTTATTCATATAAATATTTATAATTAGATAGTATATGATAATGTTTAATTATACCCCTATTGACATATATCTCACTGGCTTGACGGTCGCCGGGATGGTACATCGAACTCAAGACAGAGATGTCTGACGTCGCATCGTGTTTGGGATGTAATATGTACAGTGGGCCACAACGTTCGATCGCAAATAAAATGATCGTGTTGTTGTTGTTGTTGTGTCCAATAAAGAGCCTCAGATGTCTACATACATTTCTATCATAGCAGCAACAATATCCACTATCTTGGGTGTGTAAAGCTGCTGCTCTGGGTCCATGTTAATTTTCTGCAAGACTGCGGCTATTGCCGGGCATGAGAATATGTGGGTAAGTGTTAGTTCCACACCAAGTTAAATGATATTGTGATTAACGTATATATTTTGATGGATAAATTAAATGATCATCTTTACATTGTTTTTGAAACTAGCAAAATAACGACATAGAGAAATGTTTCGAAATAACAAATAGTGCCATCTATCTGTGGAGAAATGAGAAATTATTATAATTATTTTTTTCTTCTAATTTTTAGAGAAAAGACCCATATCTACAACTATTAAATGGAAAGATCAAAATTCTGATATATATCTTTTTAATCATTTTCTTCAGTATAGATGTAGAAATTTGTCTTTTCTAGAAATAAAACAGAAAATAATTAATGATAATTCTAATATTACATGTTCACAGCTAAAGAAAATCGACCAATAACGAACGAATTTTTTTTTTTTGGATATAATAGAAAATAAATTATTTAACAAACGTAATATTTCAAAATTCCGAAAGTTTTTCTTTTTCAAACAGTTACACACGACATAGATGGGCATTTCAGTAGTTTTCCCAAGTTGGACTGTTGATGAGTTTGTTCGAACCCGATTTTATAAATTGAAAACATGGTCTCTCTCTTCTACCATCTTGGTTTTGAAGTGGGTAACGCCAGCCAACACCTTGACCTGCTCACTCTGTGGGAAAGAACACTCGCAGTTCATCAGTGGCGGAATCTTTCCTGCGGTGGGCGCCACCAATGACGACAATATATACATATATATATTATATATATTTATCAATTTTATATTTCACATTTATTTATATATTTATTATTATTTTTAATCTTATTTATTCATATTTATGTGATATTATGCTATGCTGGGAAACCTTACTCTTGAGATTGAAGATTGTTGAAGTGATGGCGCAGTCGTGATGGCTGAGTAAGAAAGAATTACACACAAGGGAAATAAGCCAGGACACTTGATGGGTTTTGAAATAAAAGGCAACTGGTTTGGAGGGAAAGAAAAGCTTAGAGAGAAGGCGGAGCGGGTTTTGACTTATTAATTATCTGATCACATGGCGGTGATTGACTTAGCTATGAGCTGAGCGGGGAGGTCTCGAGAGCAGATGTTACCTCGTTGGGAGCGAAGGAGCAACTGTAGGTGTTGTTCCGATGGGAGCGAAAGCCCTACTAACAATTCTTGCTTCTCGATTTAACACCAAGACTTATCTTCTTTCCCATTGGTCGAGAGATGTCACATGACCGTTTTCTATTGGTTGACCTATTTAGGTGTCGTTTCCTAATTGGTAGGAAGATGTCACGCGGCCGTTTTTCTATTGGTTGACCTACTTAGGTATTGCTTCCTAATTGGGCCTTGCGGCTTTCTTTGGTGGAAGATACGTCCGGCCTCGCCCAGGAAATATTGGGCGTTAAACTTAGCTTGCAGGATTTCCGGGGTCAGAAGGTTAACTGTGACTTTATTAATAGTTAGGCTCTCTTCTAGGTCTACTTCCTAGGTTTTCTCTACGTTCTATCCTCCAGTTACCTTTGTTCTTTTATTAAATCTTTTTAAAACATACATTGTACATACATAGTAGGTCGGAGGTGCATACAGTTATATACAAATTATGACAGATGCGCCCCCTACATGTGAAGAATTCAAGAAGGGGTTAGCCTGAGAGAATTCTGTAAAGGGAAAAATAATTTTGTGGGAAAATTAGTTGTGGGTATTGAGAGGCTATATACAAGCATTGGTGGTGATATAAGAGGTAAAATAGAATGGTGTTGATGATATAGGTTGAGTATAATTAATAGAAATCAAAATGAATGCTATGGTACATAGTGGGTTAAAAAGAAAAGAAAATGCGCCTAAACGAGATTCTACTCGAGATTGGAAATAAAATCGAGGGAGTTCTATTAGGGCTTTTGAGAAATCAAAAATTAAAAATAAAAAGTTGGAAGAAATCAAAGTAAATGCTTGGTTGCATGGTGAGGAAAAAAATGCTTTGTTGCATGGTGAGAAAAAAAGAAAAGTGCTTGTTGCATGGTAAAAAAGAAATGCCTAACTAATTTTTGCTCGAAATTGGGAATGGAAATCGAGGGATTTTTATTAGGGCTTTTGAGAAATCAAAAATAATATAAAAGTTGGAAGAAATCAAAGTGAATGCTTGATGCATGGTGAAAAAAAAGGAAAAATGCCTAACTATATTTTTGCTCGAAATTGGGAATGGAAATCGAGGGATTTTTATTAGGGCTTTTGAGAAATCAAAAATAATATAAAAGTTGGAAGAAATCAAAGTGAATGCTTGATGCATGGTGAAAAAAAAAAAAAGGAAAAATGCCTAACTATATTTTTGCTCGAAATTGGGAATGGAAATCGAGGGATTTTTATTAGGGCTTTTGAGAAATCAAAAATAATATAAAAGTTGGAAGAAATCAAAGTGAATGCTTGATGCATGGTGAAAAAAAAAAGGAAAAATGCCTAACTATATTTTACTCGAAATTGGGAATGGAAATCGAGGGATTTTTATTAGGTCTTTTGAGAAATCAAAAAATGAAATAAAAAGTTGGAAGAAATCAAAGTGAATGCTTGATGCATGGTGAGAAAAAGGAAAAATGCCTAACTATACTCTACTCGAAATTGGGAATGGAAATCGAGGGATTTTTATTAGGTCTTTTGAGAATTCAAAAAATAAAAATAAAAAGTTGGAAGAAATCAAAGTGAATGCTTGATGCATGGTGAGAAAAAAAGGAAAAAAAAAGAGAATGTTTTGGTAAATCAAAATAAAATATAATATCTAATTTTAAAAGAAAACCAGTGAGTTTTCGTTGATTTGAAACTATGATAATATAAACTAAGTGGTAAATATAATGATAATTAATGATTAAAAGTGATAATAAATTGAATAAATTGCTAAAGTGATTAAATAAATTTTAATTGAGAGAAAATAATAAAAATGATTAATATGTAAACAATAAGGTGTATTGGTTTGAACCCTTTTGTATCTACATGCCCTGATCTAAATGTTTTAATTGCTCAATTATGCCCTATAAATTTTTTGTCTCATCTGTAGCGACACTTAGGTGAAAACGTGATCCTAGCCCTCAAGTGCGCGTTTATGCTATGTGTACAGGAGACATGGAAATCTATATAACCTTTATGTATAATTTTTTGTCTTTGTGTGTGTTGTGAAAAATGTTAGAAGTCTGTAAAGTAATTATGATTAGTTATAATAGGAATATGAACTCATTTAAATGTGTGTGCGTGTACCTTGTTTGATTTTCGAATGACAGTCGATTTGATTACATTTTGTAAAAGTCGATACGCAGGCTCGAATTGGAATCCAAAATCGGTGGCATGAAAAAGTGGGATGATATGGAGAAATCTGAGGCTGGGGAAAAGCGGTGACTTATTTTTATGTGTTGGCCGGAAATGAGGGGTGGTAATTGGATCCGGACTGGGGCGTGCCGAGGAAGTACGCTCCCTTTATTTGCATTAGCTGTCTTACTCAAATTTTATGACCTCGCGGAACTACGTCCTTGTCGCGGCGTCTCAAAATTCTCACTTCCTTCCGCTTATTTGTTTTTTGGGTGCGACTCGGATCTTGTTACTTTCAGTTACTTCTATTTCCTCGGAGTTTATTTAGATTTTCTGCAAAAATGTTTCCTAAAATTATGAGAAGTTTTATAAATGTTTGTCCAAGATTAAAAACTGCCTCTTGTAGTTCGAAAATTCTATGAGGGGGCATGATATAAATAAACAAATAACTAAGAAATAAAACTGGGATATATTTGTATGGTAGAACTAACAAACAAAGGATAAAAATCAGATGAAAGATACTGGAATATCGTTTTGGGACCGTTTGCACTGTCCCGGCTTGCGCGGATTATTTTCGGGTGTGGTGTACGGGTACGGCATGGCGGTGGATGACTCCTCGGTGGTCGGTGTCCGGCCCCGTTGACACTTGCCTGGGGTGGTGGCACGTGCGTCGGCTGCCGCGCTCATCTCGACTTTCGGTCGGCGGGGGGTGTGGGCTGCTCCGGGGGTGGCGCTACGGAACTCCGTCTCCAATTGGGGGGACCTTGCTCCTTGAAGTGCGGCGGTCAACTGCAAAATTATTGTCGCCAGGGTGTGTTTTGTCGCTTCGTTCGTTGCCAGCTTCTTTCCGCTCGTTGCCAGTTTCTTCCCTCTGGGTTTGACATTGCCGTTTGTTTTGCTGGCGTCTGGGCTAATTTCCATCTTGATCCTGTCGACTTTCAATATAGCTGTGATATTATGCTATGCTGGGAAACCTTACTCTTGAGATTGAAGATTGTTGAAGTGATGGCGCAGTCGTGATGGCTGAGTAAGAAAGAATTACACACAAGGGAAATAAGCCAGGACACTTGATGGGTTTTGAAATAAAAGGCAACTGGTTTGGAGGGAAAGAAAAGCTTAGAGAGAAGGCGGAGCGGGTTTTGACTTATTAATTATCTGATCACATGGCGGTGATTGACTTAGCTATGAGCTGAGCGGGGAGGTCTCGAGAGCAGATGTTACCTCGTTGGGAGCGAAGGAGCAACTGTAGGTGTTGTTCCGATGGGAGCGAAAGCCCTACTAACAATTCTTGCTTCTCGATTTAACACCAAGACTTATCTTCTTTCCCATTGGTCGAGAGATGTCACATGACCGTTTTCTATTGGTTGACCTATTTAGGTGTCGTTTCCTAATTGGTAGGAAGATGTCACGCGGCCGTTTTTCTATTGGTTGACCTACTTAGGTATTGCTTCCTAATTGGGCCTTGCGGCTTTCTTTGGTGGAAGATACGTCCGGCCTCGCCCAGGAAATATTGAGCGTTAAACTTAGCTTGCAGGATTTCCGGGGTCAGAAGGTTAACTGTGACTTTATTAATAGTTAGGCTCTCTTCTAGGTCTACTTCCTAGGTTTTCTCTACGTTCTATCCTCCAGTTACCTTTGTTCTTTTATTAAATCTTTTTAAAACATACATTGTACATACATAGTAGGTCGGAGGTGCATACAGTTATATACAAATTATGACATTTATATATATTTATTTATTTTTTTACAACAACAATAAAAAGCTTTATTAAGACATTTTAGTCTTATACGGATTCTCCAAACATGGAAATTTAGGGTACATGCAAGCATAACAGTAATAACAACCGTACAATCGCTATAAGACTAAAATGTCTTAATAAAGCTTTTTGTTGTTGTTGATATTTATTTATATTCAACCTTATATAATAATATATGAACATATATTGTAATATATATAAAAAAGAGAGAAGTTTTAATCTCAATCTCTTTTTCATGGGCTATTTCCATTTCTACATGGACACTACTTATTATTATTTTATTTTATTTTTTGCTTATCCCTAGTACACGTAATACAGACCATGATAATCATGGCGGGTAGAAGAAGGCGACTGCTTTTACTGTAAGTGCACCACATGTCTACACATGTGAAAAGCAGTTCGACTTTGCACTTACAAATGTGCCAGAGCCCCGTTTGGTTACTTGCACTCGCTGGTGGGGTTGAACTTTTGCAAGAATCGGGGGCCATTGAAGCATTTTTTTTAAACATAAAAAAAGTGTCCAATGCGGGAATCGAACCCGGGTCGTAGTGGTCGAAAACCAAACGGTTTAACCAGCCTTCCACCGGCTCCCACCGACTACTTATTATTTAGTATAGTTGAGTATATAGAGAAATGTATTTTGTGAATTTTACCTCAATAAATATGATATCTCGAAGATGCTTTAATTATTAATGTAAACAATTTTCTTTCAAAATTACAAATATTTTGCAGAGCGACATTAGGGCTATCTGTCTTGGTCCACACCGACAAAGGGGTTTAACACAAGAATCAATTAACTTAATTGTTGGGTAACTAGAGATAAAACAATTTGGATCATTCGATATAATTTAATTATTGGAGATGTGAGTTATATAATTTAATAAGTATTGAGTGTGTTTTTATATATCGTTCTCTGGCGGTATTCCCTAATTCACCCGTGTAGCTGATATAGCTAGTCTCTTTTATAACCAATGCACGTTTTATACCTGGTATAATCTAATATGCAAATAAAGATATTGTAAATTAACACTGTTAAGAATATACAGAATACATTCTTAAACATTTTGATAGTGAAATATATAGGTTTTTAAATTCAAATTAAAGATTTTTAATTAAAAATTAAAGTTTATAGTAATTATAGTTTTCTATCACCATATTCCCCCATGTTAAATCCTATAGAAAAGGTATTTTCAAAAATAAAATTGTCTGCACGAAATTTGCTGGCCGATCCACAAAATAATCAAATTTGGTTCAGATTATTGAAGAATCAGTGACCACTGTTACTTCTACTGATTGCAACAATTTTGACATGTCTAGGAAACTACCGCTGGCTGTAGCAGAACAACCGTTGCATTAAATGCTTTGTCCAAATTGCTTTATTTAACTTTTTTGAATCTTATTCTTGTTAATATTCATTTTTTATTGTAAATATTCAATATTACATTAATAAACTATAATTTGAAATTAAAAATCTTTAATTTGAATTTAAAAAATTAATTTGAAATTAAAAAACTTTAATTTGAAGTTAAAAGCCTATAGATAAATATGTATTTTATCTTTGAAGTAAGAGCAGTAGAAAATTCTATTTTTAAAAATAAACATACGCGTTAAAAATAGTTTACCTTTCTCATAACAGATGTCGTGTTAAGACATCATAATAAATATATATATATATATATACGTATATTGATGCATTAGCGCGCCATCTGTTATGAAAATTCAAAACTATTATAGACGTGTATGAATCTTTTAAAAATTAAACAATTTCTACTGCCCTTACTGAAATTACAAGAGTATGGCATCAGTATCACTATAAAAGGAAGATCGAAAAATGCAATTTAACAGCGGTATGGTAAATTAAACTGGCGAAACCGCTGGGAAGGTTCACCACTGATGAGCCAGGCCCTCCCATTAATTTTTCCAGCAAGTAAGGGCAGTAAAAATTGTTTAATTTTTAAAAGAATCATAAGCGTCTATAATAGTTTCGAATTTTCATAGGATTATATATACATATATAGGATTCGTGGATGGCTTTTCTTGATTTATCAAGAAATTGGGTTGGCCAAATATCTCGGAGTAAGCTAAATAAACGTTTAGTTTATTTTTACTCCACTAGATGGCGCTCTGCCATCTAGAAATCACATGTGCTTGTGGTCAGGAGATGCCTTCTTTATTTTAAATATCAACACCTGACCCACTTATCTTTTATTTTTTTTCTATTGTTTTTTCACGTGTTAAGCGTCTTTACGCAAATTTGGCCTTAAATACCCATTTCTTGATTTTTCAGGAAGCCATTGGGACCAAAAAGCTTTTTGGTCGCAGTGGTTACAGCCTTCTCCACGCTGACGAGCGCCAACAGCGCGAAACGCGTTCGTGGATGGCTTTTCTTGATTTATCAAGAAATTGGGTTGGCCAAATATCACGGAGCAAGCTAAATAAACGTTTAGTTTATTTTTGCTCCACTAGATGGCGCTCTGCCATCTAAAAAGCACATGTGCTCGTGGTCAGGAGATGCCTTCTTTATTTTTAATATATATATGTTTAGATAATGAAGATGCATATATTGGATTGAATAAGAATACTTATTTGACAATATTTCGGTTGGCTGAACGTCAACCTTTGTCAAGGCATTGTCAAGGCTTACACCAACCGAAATATTGGTAAAATATCTTTTTATTCGATCCAATATATGACCTATTATTATCTAAATATTTAAATATAGATTGATATATTTTCATAACGAATATATATATTTGGAGAAAAACACAGCCATGTTTTACTAGTAGAATTGGGTTTCAAAATAACCATTCCCCTGAAGAGAGTGATAGGAAGTCACTGAAATGTCGGAGTTAAACTATTGGTTGATGTGTTTTTCTCTGAATCTACATACAACCAACATATGAGTTTCATAACAAATATATTTGTTCATAGGTTTTCTTTTAATAACTTCTCCATTCCTAAAGGATGTCTGATATATAATAAGGGAATCTCAATATATTTGTTTGCGGCGCCGTGACAATTGACAATTAAAATAATTTTATTGTCATCTTGACAATTTTACAAACTCAAAGAGTGCAACAGTTGTTTAAGAAGAATAAAGGATATAAACAGAATTTAAAAATATGCACAAAGAATAAGCGATGGAGGATGAAGGAAGGCATCCCCGGCGCGCGAGCGTCCTCGTCCAGGCAATGAGCGGGTCCTCCACTCCACCGGCGCCTTTGCGGCGCCGTGGCTTAGTTGGTTAAAGCGCCTGTCTAGTAAACAGGAGATCGTGAGTTCGAATCTCGCCGGTGCCTTTTTTTGTGGGGTCGGTAGAAGGATGGTTTAAACCGTTGGTTTTCGACCGCTATGACCCGGGTTCTATTCCCGCATTGGGAACTTTTTTTTGGGGCTCAAAAATCATTTTATTTTGGTTAGCAGCCCCGTAAATAAATATATTTCCTCCTCAATATATTTGTCACGGAGATTACTCCGACAAATCTCTATCACTGAGAAACTCACCATGAAATTCTTCAAGAAGTTGAACACTCCAGAAATTAGACGTTGATTCTTTAAATGACTTGTAAAAAGGTATGATTGTAGAACGACATTTGAAAATTATCCCACATGTGTTTCTTTTGAACGAAAAATCGAAATTTATTTTAAAGAGAAATAGCGATTATTTATAACCTTAGGGATGAAGTATGAAAGGGTGAATTGTGGAGAGTAATGATAAACAGTAATGATAATGATGAGTAATGATAAATTCTCCTTAAATTAAATTTCGATTTTTCGTTCAAAAGAAACACATGGAGGACAATTTTCAAATTTCGTTCTACAAGCCGCATTATATTGTATTAAAAAAGTGTATTTATTCTATCAGTAAGTTGAGTGCTCTTTTCAAGTCACGAGCTCTTCTACCGGCATAGGCAGCATCCCCTTTTATAAACGCAAATGCAAAAGAGAAAAATACATAGTATCTATTTACATAAAGGAGAAATATTTCTAACAATATAAGTATAGCAGTCTGGATGATTAAACTGGCAAAGCCACCAGTTGCCACGCAAGAACTCTGTACTGACTTGATGAATTAAGACGCGACATAACTTGTAAGCAATTGATATTTGCCAATACCCAAGTCTCCCAGAAGTCATAAAAAAAGATTTATAAGATCCTTAGCAATCATGTGGCAAGAGTTATGTAGGGATTTCTTAATCAGGAAGATGTATTGATGTTTTTGTTACACGTGGCACAAACCTGAAAATAGAAAAAAGACATGTTTGTGTGTTATTATGGATGTGAGCTGAAAAAAGAAAGATTACAGATAATTTCATTATATAATTTTGGAGATTCAAAATATATTGCGTATTAACTCAAACTTTAATTCTGAAGATGAATTTGTTGTTTGAAAGTTGATTTGGGAAAAATATAGCTATATAAACCAATAGTATATTTGATTTTCGATGTTTCAGTGAATTGTCTGAGGGAAGTAACAACCAGTCATTGAAACGTCAAGAATTAAATAAATTATTGATTTATGTAGCTATTATTTTTTAATTCTAATATGATCAAATTGTCGCTAATTATTTATTCATTATATCTATTATTTATAATGAATTTATCACTTATCTTATTTGTCGTGTCGCTCTAGGCCACGAAACCACTCCTACATTTGAAATGGATATTATTTATTTGTCAAGCTAAAAGCTAGAATAGCAAAAGAAGTTTAAAGCAACGAGACTACTCTATTCCGCAGGCTGGGCTGGACAACTTTATTCTTATATCCTATTTATAGCACAGATATGTTAAATTAAAACTATGTTAATTATAAAAACAAATATGCAAAGAGAAATATGCAAAGACACAACATTATTTATTATATAAATCATTTTTAGGGAATCGGTGGATGAGTGATTTAAACCGTTGGTTTTCGATCATTACTACCCAGGATTAAATCCCGCATTGGACACTTTTTTCTAATTAAAAATGACCCAATAGCTAGCCTTCGATTCTTATAAAAGTCAAACTCCACCAGCGAATACAAGTATAGTATGCAATGTCATTCTTGTGCGCCAATTAGAATACTAATCAAATGGACGATATATTGGTACCAAATTATATGATGATTATATAGAATAATATGATTTTATGCAAAATGCCATTACTCTGTAGATCTTATATTTATAAGGCAAAATTTCAATGAAATATAACAAAAGAAATAGCATCTATATAATCAAAACGTTTACTACTTAATCCATAGACACTCTTGGCTAATTTTTAGAAAGGAACAAAATGTAAACGTGGAAATTTATGCAGACCATGTAAAAATGCGTTTTATTTTAGAACTTTTTATTATTCTAACATATATAGAGCACACTGAGTAAAACTACAGCATAAGTAATTTATGGAAAATATTTCTATTTTCGTAATATATTGAATCCAAAATGTAAATGAGATTTAGTTAACGATATGAAAAATATTCAAAAACAATTGCTTTGGCACAATTTGCCAGAATTTTGTCAGAAATAAATTCCAGTTTGAACGACTTGAAGCTAATCCATATGGAAGCTGGGGAGTTAATGAAACGAATAGCATAAGAAACATTCAAATAATGTTTCCTTCCAACATGTTTTCCATAAATATGTCGTTATTGGCAGTCTCCTGCGGTAACCTGCCGCCTTTAGATCGATGGTCTGGAGACCTGCCAACCGGTAAACTGCTCTACTGTTCTTGTGTCTACTGTCCTGCTCTACACCTATGGAATACACTTTTATACAACTTATTGCAGTGTTCTCCTATGGCATCATGCTATACTCTTTAACATTTCTGCTCCTTTCACCCATAATCCTGCTTTACGCTCTCCTCTTTTAATCCACTTCTCAACTTTTCCACACCCTTGCTCTATTCTTCCTCACTCTTGCTCTAATCTTTCACATTCCGACATTAGTTATAAACACTCCTGCACTACTCTTACACCCTCCTGATCTGAAATTTCTTACTCTTGTACTCTACTCTTCTATGGCTATACCTATTTCTCTATAAGCTATAGGTTCCCTGAACTTCCTTCTTTAGAGAATTCACACGATATAAGAAAAAACACGTTGATACAACAGTAGAGTGTGCTGGAGAATAATTCGGCGAACCCGATGAGAGAATTAACCATTGATGAGCCACAAGCTCTCTTATCTAATATTTTAATCACTATTGAGTAAAATTAATCAGGCCTCCAGGGAAAAGTGTATTTTCAAAACATTTTTATTCTCTAGCTTTCAGGCACGGACGTTTTTCTACAGGAGAAAAACGTGGTATAATGATTATACCAAGTTTTATCCAGTAGAAGGGCGTCCGTGCCCGAAACCTAGAGAATAAAAATGTTTTGAAAATACACTTTTCCCTGGAGGTCTGATTAATTTTACTCAGTATTGATACAAGAGATTATTTTATTGAATTTTAATCACTGGAGTAAAGTCTACAGAGGAAGATATGATTATTTATATCATGAGAAATATATGTGTCTAGAATTTGGAGAATTTGCCAATATATTGATATATATTTTGTATATTTAGATGGCATTCTAAAATATATAATTTAAATTTGCTCATTATAGAGAGAAAGAAAGCCTTTTCATGTAGTTAATCTTGTTTATAACATTCTTCAGAACGGTATTTCATGATAAACACAATAAGGAAAAAAATTATCAGCACTACCTTTTTCAATGAAAAAATTCTGATATTTAATTTGATTTGTATAATTCTGATCTGGTTCCTAATTAACATGCGTTACCATTTACTTCACCGATGTCTTCCTGGAAAAAAACTCCTCAAGAGACCATCTGGGAAGTTTTATTTAAATAAAAAAACACAAGAGAGAGGCGTGAGAACAGGAAATTGAGCAAACTCGGCACAGCCTGAATAAAAACATTCAACGCCTCCTCATTTTCCTGCCAAAATTTGCTTATCAGCGGGTTTGAAAAATCGATTTGGTCAAATAAGGAGAAACCTGAAATATTTCTTGCTGACGTGAAAAGATATAGTGATGGTTGTAAAGAATAAGATAATCTGTGAAAATTACAATTAAATAACGTCTCTAAAGACATCTTAAATTGTAACAACGTCTTTATATATATACATGAGAGAATATATATAAAAAATTAAAATGAATTTTATCAACCTTCATTTACAGAGGTTGTCTAATTTATATGCCTAAAGGGTCTTTTGCCAATAGTTAGCGGAAGAGTATGCACAATGCAATATTGTTCAAAATATCGCAATCTATAAAAATTAACATTCAAATCAAAAAGGCACATCTTGGATATAAAATAAAAAATAAATGCATGATATTTCGACGAAAAAAAAACATTTATCTTTTTCAAAAGCATCTTAGGGGGTCGGTGGAAGGAGGGTCTAAACTGTTGGTTTTCGACCGCTACGACCCGGGTTCGATTCCCGCATAGGACACTTTTTTTAATTAAAAAATGCTCCAATGGCCCACGATTCTTGCAAAAGTCCGACCCCACCAGCGAGTGCAAATAACCAAACGGGGAGATGCCCCCTTTCGTAAGTGCAAAATCGAACTACTTTTCACATGTGGTGCACTTACAGTAAAAGCAGTCTCCTACTTCTACCCACCATGATTATAATGGCCTGGACCACGTGTACTAGGGATAAGCAAAAAAATAAAAGCTTCTTGAAAAAGACGAACATTCTGATCGTTGAAATATATCATGCAAAGAAAATAAAAAACAGTTTATTTTACAACCCATGATGTGCCGTTTTTTTTTTATTTGAATGCAATATTTATATTGCCACGTGGAAAATTAGGGAAGACAAAAACTTCAGGAGGAAACAAAATTTATTTCAGGGAAGGACAAAACTAAGAAAGGTAAACAAAAGATAAGCCACGAGGGGAAATTTACAGAGTCGCAAGATATAAGAATAAAAATAACCACTCTGTTAATAAAATTAATAAATACTATGTTACATAAATAAAATTGATAAATACCATGTTACATAGCTTCTTTCCTATGGGAGCTGTGACCCACAGCGCAATTATTGTAGATACTGACGTGGATTTGACGTGCTTCTGCCAAGGATTCCATCGAAGTCTTGGAACTTTGTCCCTAGTACCTTTGCGTCTTTTTTTTTTCTTGCGGCGTGAAGAGCGGCTTTGTCGTCGTATCATCTATAGGGACATCGTCATCTTCGAGGGAAGTCTTGGCTTTGACACGGCGGTGGAATCCTGGAGTCAGTCTTCGAAAATGTAGATCACAGCACCCATGGCTTCAAGGTCTTCTCGGCGATCTTTAGTTTGTCTTCCCTAACCTACCCAGCATCTCCACCAAAATGCCACGTGGAAAATTAGGGAAGACAAAAACTTCAGGAGGAAACAAAATTTATTTCAGGGAAGGACAAAACTAAGAAAGGTAAACAAAAGATAAGCTACGAGGGGAAATTTACAGAGTCGCAAGATATAAGAATAAAAATAACCACTCTGTTAATAAAATTAATAAATACTATGTTACATAAATAAAATTGATAAATACCATGTTACAATATGTATTTTTCTGTCCTCAAATCTTATATCCATATAATTTGCCTATATACCTTAACCACCAGAATTTCTCTCATATTCTAGATTTATAAGCGGAAAGATAAAAACAATATTGAAATGGTATGGCTAACTAATCGTATTGAGTAGTTTTACAATAAACGTTCACCCCTGAATTATAATTTAACAAAATCAACAAGCATCCAGGGTTAAGTTTCATGTACCATTTTCATTTCTCTAGCTTTCGGGCAAACATACCCTTCAAAAGGAGCATCTATAAGTATAACTTTCAGCTCACTATACGTGTTCATAGTTGTAGCGGTCTGGAAGATTGAATTGATGAAATTGCTGGGAAGGTTTGCAACTGATGACTAAAGTGCTTTTACTATTCAAAAACTGAATTTTCTGTCTCACCTATTTTTAAATTAGAAAAAATATATAAAACTTATTTCAGAACTACGTTCCTTTTTCATACTATATTATGAAGAATATTTCTATAGAATCATTTTTAGAATTTTCTTTTGTAATTTTCACCTATTGTGACAGTATAAATTCGTTAATATATTACTATAAAAATGAATAAAAGATTCTCATTTTGTAAATAAGAATGAAGATACGTGTTTAGAGGTTTTGACTTTTGTAATTAAATAAATCAAATATTTTTTAAATATGCACCCATATTTATACATTGACTTTATAGCAATTCAAATCTCATTAGTGGATTCACTGTTTAGGTACGCTCTCACTAAAGTATTACTATTTCTTGTATATTTGACAAAATAGCTTAATCCAATTACTTCTATTATACCAATTTATTGATTTGTTATTAGAGTGATAAAACTAAATCATTAGAAAAACCTTCACACAATACGATAATTTAGCTGGCTAGGTAAACCTTTATCACCCCAAACAGCACATATACACTCATGGATAAAACTTAAGGACGTTGTATCTTACAACATCTATATAGGTATTCAAACAATAACTCTGATACACAGTGACCGTTATTGAAGACTTGGACACACGAGATAACTAGGTGTGTGAACAAAATTGTCTGTCTCCCTAAAAAAAAAAAAAAAACCCGTTGATATTAAAGACTTTACACTTCCTTAAGTTTTGTTCCCCCCCCCCCCCTGTAAGTGCGCATATAGTTTCTAAGAAATACTTGTGGACTTAGAAAACAAGGTTCTATTCATTCAGGCGTATGTAAATCGAATTACATTAAAATACATACGAATACCTGTTTTGATACATTAACGTACGGTTAGGAATATAAAACATTGAGATAAAATATAGTATTATTGAATTAAAATAGTTTAAATATCGTTAAATACACCGTTATAGGTTGCAAAAAAATTGATATACTTTGAGTCAAAAGGCGATCCATTAATTAAGATTATATAAAAGGTCGTACCTGGATCTGTAAAGAAAAAAAAACAATTTTTTTCTCAAAATATTTCGTGAGATTGCTCCCTCTTTATCAATTTATTGCACAGTGAATTTAATTTGCAAATTAAATATTTTATATGATCTACAATAATTTGTAAATTAAATTCCCTGTGCAATAAATTGATAAAGAGGGAGCAATCTCTCGAAATATTTTGAGAAAAAATTGTTTTTTTTCTTTACAGATCCAGGTACGCCCTTTTATATAATTGATATACTTGTATAGTTAAAATCAATTTAGAAAATGTATACATCGTACAGTAAACAAGAGTGAAAGAAAACGCCTGTGAATTAGTCTCCCCAACACTAATAACTGTATTGCTGTGAAAAAAGGTTTGGAATGTTTATACGGTACGAAATAGCAATTTGCTCTTAATATTTAGAATGTTATATAAATACAATCTAGCTTTAATCTATATGTATAATAAAAATGGGCAGGAGGATGGTATTCATGTATCAAAAGAGAAACCTCTTCTTTGTGCATTAGAACAATTCAATTCGCTCATCACCCAGTAGAAAACGTAAAAAGGGAGATGAAGAAAGAGTCATAACACCAGATATATATGAAGATTTCATATTTTCCTTGTGTGGATATATGAAATCCATCACCTTTCCAAAAAGGTGTTAAGCTGGCAAAGTGGCTAATTTATATCTATGGTTAAAATATATAAATGGGAATTTTGGTATCTAGTGTCGACGTCTATATTTTGTCCATTGATATGGCCTAGACATTTTACCACTTATTTGTAAAATTGTGAAGATTTCATTTAATTCCTTCTGAATATCATGAAATCAAAAAACAACTTTGGACTAACGAGGGCCATTAGACTGAAACCATGGTAACCAGATGGACGCTTCTCAGTTTGTCAAAGATGGTGTTGTGGCTTTGTCAACGACTCGAGTCCTGAATGACGCAAAAGTGCATATCGCAAGTGCAAATTCGAAAACCTAGGCTTTTGTCTCTTGTAAGTAAAAATTTGATCCTTTTTCTGATGAAGACATGCATTAATTAAGGCAATAAAGTTTAATATATATAATGAGCATTGAAGCACGAAAGTTTATTTTGCACATAAAAACTAAACATCTACAGTCCTTATCACGATGAAGAAAAATGGGAGGGCTTGGCTCATCAGTGGCTCGCCAATTTAATTCATCAGACCGCTTCTTATTCTGCTCTAGACCGCTACACTAGACCGCTCTAATACTGTATTGGACGATTCTCATTATATATGCTACACTGAAGGGGGTTCTTAGAAATGGTATTTAGGGAAACTATAGACATAATCTAATATTTTTTGTCAAAGGATAGTAGAATTTTTTTCATGTGTAAATGACACATTCGCACTTTAATGCTTTCATTTCTTAAATATATACATGTGTTTTGTAAATAGAGCAATCTATATTTAAATCTTCAGGTAATAAAAGGCATATATTGGATTGAATATTTATTAGCAATATATTTCTTTTTTATGACCTATAGACGTATGTGTGTGTGTGGGATGGGGGGGGGGGGGGTTTATAGTTGAAGTATACTATGAACAAAAATGCCTCATTATGACCATCATTGAATTCGTTCTACAAGCAACCTTTATGAAATATTGGAGATAGAAAGTTAAACAAGTATACGGATCAACTTCATTTTAACAAGTAAATATCATATTTTCGTACAAAGATATATTGATCAAAGGTGATCTTATTATGTATATATACAAGAGTTGTTCCATATATAATCTTGCCAATAATACAAGTACATATGCACACAATGCGGAATATTCCATTTTTCAATATAGTGCACTTGCAAATCCATATTTTAACAGACTTCTAATGTAATCTAAGCATTTTTATAGGCTCCATCTTGATCCTAAAAAAAATAAAAGGTCCACAATAGTATCAATAATTTTGGTCAAATATATTTTTCTCAGATTCTCTCTCTCTTGTATATATTAATATATATATATATGTATATTTATCAATTATTTTATATATTTATATCTATTTATTAATATATTTATCAATTGTATAATCTTATTTATTCTATATTTAACCTTATATAATCTTATATGGACATTGTAATAAAATAGTTTCAGTCTCAATATCTCTTTCTCTCCAAATGAATAATAGATGGTAGTAGATAGATAAGGAGAAAAAGAGATGATGTTTAAAACTCTCATTCCGCTGCGATTGTGAAATGTCCGAAATGCAAATATTAGGTAAAACATTCTCGAGTGATTCGTGAAGATTTATTTGAGAAAAACACTTATCTTGTCGTATAAGATATCACTTTGTAGAATTTAGAATTAATATAGTATTAATCTTTTACGATTATAATGAATACACACACACAAGCTCTAATATTGCAATAAAAATTCAATAGGAAGATTGTAAAATATTGAATAGATAGACCACAGATGTGACAGCTATTATCATATAAAGCATATCACCTGAAACATAAAAATCGGGTTTACAATAGAAAATTATTACTTCAAAAATATATTTTAGTTTATCTCTTTTGTTTCACTCAAAATATGAAAATAAGTAATTTAAGCTCTCTTATCGATTAAAATTTCCTTTCAGAATTTTCAAGAAAGAAGCAAAAATTCATATTTAGGAATTAGTTTCATCATGAAAGCTACCATCGGTGTATTTACTGGTGATACCAAATCAATTTGATATCGGGTGTTTCCTAGGCTCGAATTCCAATAAAAATCTTCTCATCCACTTTATTGCGGTCGTTAAATCTTGGGAGATGTCTCTTGGAAACATTTTAAATGGGAGTCTAAGGAAGGGTAGGCTTTGAAACTGAATAACTAGAGTTTTTTTTTTCAGAATTCTCTCCCCTCGCAATTATATCTCTCTTCTATAAAAAGCACTATCTAAAGATATTGATCAGTTCTCTTTCGACATTTTATCAATAGATGAATCTCTCTCTATTCAACATTCTATTACTTGGTTAAACTTTCTTTTCTTAATTTTGTCACTGGATTAATCTGTCCTCCTACCATTGTGTCTTCGGATTTGTATTTTCCTTCAAATCCACACAATCCTGTCACTCCGTTCTGCTATTCAATCTGTCACTAGATTGGTTTGTTTTTCATTTCATTATTCTCTCACTGGATCGATATGTCCTCCTAACATTCTGTCACTGGATTGATATTTTCTCCCAAATCCACACTATTCTGTCACTGAATTGAGCGTTCTGCTATTCAATCTGGCACTAGATTGGTCTGTTTTTCATTTCATCATTCCGTCACTGGATTGGTATTTCCTTATACACCCACACACCATTCTGTCACTATATTGAACATTCTGCTTAACATTTTGTCATCATATTGATTGTTTTCTTCATTTCATCTTTCTGTCCCTAGATTGATCTGTTTTCCTACCATTCTGTCACTGGATTGATATTTCCTTATACACCCACACCATTTTGTCACTGAAATGAGCGTTCTGCTAATCAATTTGTCACAAGATTGATATTTATTTTTCATTTTATCATTCTGTCATTGGATTGATTTGTCATCTTACTATTCTGTTATTGAATTGATATTTCCTTATACACCAACGTCATTCTGTCGCTATATTGCACCTTCTGCTCATAATTTTGCCACTAGATTGATTTCTTTCTTCATTTCATCATTCTGTCCCTAGATTGATCTGCCACTGGATTGAGCCATCTTCTCATCACTTTGTCACTAGATTGATTTTTTCTTCATTTCATCTTTCTGTCACTGGATTGAGCTAGCCTTCCACCATTCTGTCACTGGGTTGATATTTACTTCCACTCACACCATTCTTTCGTTGTATTGAGATTTCTGCTTATCACTTTATCACCAGAGAAGGGTGCCTTTTTATTTCATCATTCTGTCACTGGATTAATCTGCCCTTCTCGCATTCTGTCACTGGACTGATATTACCTTCCACACATGTACCATTCTGTGGCTGAATTGAGCGTTCTGATAATAATTTTGTCTCTTAATCGTTAGGTTACCGCAAGATATCTTTTATTTCTTCACCTTTTCACTGAATTTATCTGTTTTATACTAGTATGCTATTAGTTTGATCTGTCCTTCCATCAATTGTCACGGAATTAATCTGTTCTTCCTCTCTTCTGTGATTACTGTCCTTACATTTATATTGTGAAATAAATATAGACAGTAATATTTCCTTTAATTTTTTCATTACAGTAAGAGCAGTAGAAATTGTTTAATTTTTAAAAAGAATCATACGCGTCTATAATAGTTTAGAATATTCATAACAGATGGCGCGCTATGCATCATAATCTAATTGACAGTAATATAGGTTGATAAATCCCTAAAACTTCCTATTAAGATATTATTTAAAGTTCTACAAACTTTATAAGAACGTCGGCCATCAAAGATAAACAAATATTTCATAATAGACTACTCTTGATCAACATCTCTCTGTGAATCATTTGTGTTTCATCATTGATTAAGATACACAATGACATTTTAAATCATTGATTTAAAGTATTAACTGAATTCAAAGGCTATTACATTTGGATTGATTAATGGAAAACATAGAAATATTTGTTCAAAATATTATATGTGTTCAAGTAAGGTTGTGCATATTAAACATGCTAAATTTGCATAAATATACAATACCCATGTATATACATGCACATTATACCTACTCACGCGTTTCATAATTAAACTGCACAAATTTCCTTTACGCATTAAATACCTATTACACCTATATACACATTACATTAATATAATTTACTCACCCTCATGCTATATAAATGCACATTATGCAAATATATATTGCATGAATGTACATTACATACCAGCACAATAAACAATTGAAAAGTAAATATTACACCTATACACCTTAAATTAATGTATTTTACTTACTCTCATGTTACATAAATCGCATTGTGTAAATATATATTGCATGAATGCACATTACATACATGCATTTTACTCACTCATCCGTTACATAAATGCACACACATTGTATATATATACCATCATATTAAACATTTGAAAAAATATATTGCACCTATACACATTGAATACATGTATTTTACTCACTCTCATGCTACATATATAACATATATAAAAGCATTGGACGTCTCTCCCGTCAAAATAAACGTCAAAACTAGACGCCATCTATTGACCGTCACCGCAAATCTATATTTTAGCCATAGATTTGGCCCAGCCACTTTGCCAGCTAAACACCTCTTTGGCGGACGGTGAAGATTCCATTAGATCCTGTGTGGATCACATGGAATAAAGTCCGCCATAGGTTGACAAGGGATATTAGCCCGAAACCATGACCTCTAGATGGACGCTTCTCAGTTTACCAAAGCTGGTGTTGTGGCTTTGTCACCGACCCGAGGACACTAGTTTGAGGGGACGGTTAATAGTCTAGTTTTGACGTTTATTTTGAGGGAGAGGTGCCCTATACATTTATAGATCAATATTCTTCCGGAAAAATTTCCATCTATATATATTATGTGAAAAAATAAGAAAAAGAAAAAAAATTCAGGTGTTGATATTTAAAAAAAAAGGCATATCCTGACCGCTCTACGGAGCATCCTCACCGCAGAGCGCCATCTAGTGGAACAAAAATAAAATAAACGTTGATTTTAAATTGTTCCATGATATTTGGCCAACCCATTTTCGTGATAAATATTGTTCCACTAGATGGCATTCTGCCATCTAAAATAATCATGTGAGAGGTCAGGATATGTCTTTATTTAACACAAAGCAATAACGCACCATCTATACATATAAAATGAAATGATTTAAAAGCACGAATGTTTCTTTTATACACAATACAAACTTCTACTGCCCTTACTGCGATTGTTACTGGGAGGGTTCACCACTGATGAGCCAAGCCCTCCCAATATATATTTTTTCATCGCAGTAAGGGCAGTAGAAGTTTGTATTATGTATAAAAGAAACATTCGTGCTTTTAAATCTTTTGATTTTATATATGTCTTTATATTCAGAATATATTTAACGCGTATGTTTTGTGTTGTTGTTCTTGATTCTTTTAAATATAAATCAATATTTTAGTATATAGAAATGCATATTGTATACCAGCACAATAAATATTTGAAAAAATGAATATTTACACTATATATACATTACATTTGTAATACATATGCAATAGTCTTCCTGCTTGTGTATTTAAATCAACGAGATAGTATATCACCTAGACTAGAAGTATCAGGTGCCAATATCAGGCCAACATCTGAATTACAAATGAAGATGCTGGTGCAGTAATGAGGTCGGTGTTCGACAATCCGATTTCCAACTCGCCCAGCGAGATATAAGCCAAATAATATCTTCTTTATTGGAGCGAGCGACTTTTGGGGATTTCCATTTAATTTGCACCAAGTCCCGGGCAATCAATTGTCTAATGGGGAAACAAGGAGTGTTTGCAGGAAATTTGTCATTTCCTCCGCGGCATTTATTTTAGGCAGTGGAAGGTGGGCCAAACGAATTTATTTCTCGGCAACCGATCGATAGCTGAGCTGTCAGCGGTGATGACCGTCCGTCCCTTTTCACCGCACTTGCCCAGGTCCTTTCTTCTTCTCACCAGGCCTCTCGCCGCTATGTCCTTCTCCCATTTCACCAGGTCCTTTCTTCTTCTCACCAGGTCTCTCGCCGCTATGTCCTTCTCCCATTTCACCAGATCCTTTCTTCTTCTCACCAGGTCTCTCGCCGCTATGTCCTTCTCCCATTTCACCAGGTCCTTCTTTCTTCTCACCAGGTCACTCGCCGCTATGTCCTTCTCCCATTTCACCAGATCCTTTCTTCTTCTCACCAGGTCTCTCGCCGCTATGTCCTTCTCCCATTTCACCAGGTCCTTTCTTCTTCTCACCAGGTCTCTCGCCGCTATGTCCTTCTCCCATTTCACCAGGTCCTTCTTTCTTCTCACCAGGTCACTCGCCGCTATGTCCTTCTCCCATTTCACCAGATCCTTTCTTCTTCTCACCAGGTCTCTCGCCGCTATGTCCTTCTCCCATTTCACCAGATCCTTTCTTCTTCTCACCAGGTCTCTTGCCGCTATGTCCTTCTCCCATTTCACCAGATCCTTTCTTCTTCTCACCAGGTCTCTCGCCGCTATGTCCTTCTCCCATTTCACCAGGTCCTTTCTTCTTCTCACCAGGTCACTCGCCGCTATGTCCTTCTCCCATTTCACCAGATCCTTTCTTCTTCTCACCAGGTCTCTCGCCGCTATGTCCTTCTCCCATTTCACCAGGTCCTTCTTTCTTCTCACCAGGTCACTCGCCGCTATGTCCTTCTCCCATTTCACCAGGTCCTTCTTTCTTCTCACCAGGTCACTCGCCGCTATGTCCTTCTCCCATTTCACCAGGTCATTCTTTCTTCTCACCAGGTCACTCGCCGCTATGTCCTTCTCCCATTTCACCAGGTCCTTCTTTCTTCTCACCAGGTCACTCGCCGCTATGTCCTTCTCCCATTTCACCAGGTCCTTCTTTCTTCTCACCAGGTCTCTCGCCGCTATGTCCTTCTCCCATTTCACCAGGTCCTTCTTTCTTCTCACCAGGTCACTCGCCGCTATGTCCTTCTCCCATTTCACCAGGTCATTCTTTCTTCTCACCAGGTCACTCGCCGCTATGTCCTTCTCCCATTTCACCAGGTCCTTCTTTCTTCTCACCAGGTCTCTCGACGCTATGTCCTTCTCCCATTTCACCAGGTTCTTCTTTCTTTTCACCAGGTCTCTCGCCGCTATGTCCTTCTCCCATTTCACCAGGTCCTTCTTTCTTCTCACCAGGTCTCTCGCCGCTAGGTCCTTCTCTCATTACACCAGGTCCTTCTTTCTTCTCACCAGGTCTCTCGCCGCTAGGTCCTTCTCTCATTTCACCAGGTCCTTCTTTCTTCTCACCAGGTCTCTCGCCGCTAGGTCCTTCTCTCATTTCACCAGGTCCTTCTTTCTTCTCACCAGGTCTCTCGCCGCTAGGTCCTTCTCTCATTTCACCAGGTCTCTCTCTCGCCTTCTTTCATTTCACCAGGTCCTTCTTTCTTCTCACCAGGTCTCTCTCTCGCCGCTAGGTCCTTTTTTCATTTCACCAGGTCCTTCTCTATACTCATCAGGTACTTCTCTTTTCGCCAGGTTCTTATCTCTTCTCACCAGGTCCTTCTCTCATTTCACCAGGTCCTTCTCTCTTCTCATTAGGTATTTTTCTTTTCTCACAAGGTCCTTCTCTCTTTTCACCAGGTTCTTCTCTCATTTAACCATGTCCTTCTCTCTTCTCACCAGGTCCTTCTCTTTCGTCACTAGCTTCTTCTCTCCAGGCTCTTCTCTCTTCTCACAAGGTCCTTTTCTCTTTTCACCAGGTTCTTCCCTTTCGCCATTAGCTCATCCTCTCTTCTCACTATGTCCTTCTCTCTTTTCACGAAGTCCTTCTCTCTTCTCACCAGGCCTTTCTCTCTCTTCACCAGGTCCTTCTCTCTTATCACCAGGTATTTCTCTCATTTAACCAGGTTCTTCTATCTTTTCCCTAGGTCCTTCTCTCTTCTCACCAGGTATTTCTCTCATTTAACCAGGTTCTTCTATCTTTTCCCTAGGTCCTTCTCTCTTATCACCAGGTATTTCTCTCATTTAACCAGGTTCTTCTATCTTTTCCCTAGGTCCTTCTCTCTTATCACCAGGTATTTCTCTCATTTAACCAGGTTCTTCTATCTTTTCCCTAGGTCCTTCTCTCTTATCACCAGGTATTTCTCTCATTTAACCAGGTTCTTCTATCTTTTCCCTAGGTCCTTCTCTCTTATCACCAGGTATTTCTCTCATTTAACCAGGTTCTTCTATCTTTTCCCTAGGTCCTTCTCTCTTATCACCAGGTATTTCTCTCATTTAACCAGGTTCTTCTATCTTTTCCCTAGGTCCTTCTCTCTTATCACCAGGTATTTCTCTCATTTAACCAGGTTCTTCTATCTTTTCCCTAGGTCCTTCTCTCTTCTCACCAGGTATTTCTCTCATTTAACCAGGTTCTTCTATCTTTTCCCTAGGTCCTTCTCTCTTCTCACCAGGTATTTCTCTCATTTAACCAGGTTCTTCTATCTTTTCCCTAGGTCCTTCTCTCTTATCACCAGGTATTTCTCTCATTTAACCAGGTTCTTCTATCTTTTCCCTAGGTCCTTCTCTCTTATCACCAGATTTTTCTCTATTTACACCAGTTCCATTTCTTTCATCAATATGTCCTCATGTCTCTTGTCACCAAGTCTTTCGCTCTCCTCAATATGTTCTTATTTCTCTTGTCACCAGGTTTTTTCCCAATGGTCGCCATATCCTTCTCTTCTTTCTCGGCTCCAGGTACTTCTTTATAATCACTAAGTCCTCTTCTCTCTCCTCAATATCTTTCTCTGTCATCACCAAGTACTTCTCCCTTACACTATATTATTCATAGTCTAGATAATATATCTAAGTCATCATCCTATGTACATAACTTTCATGGCTTAATATATATAGATATAAATAAGATCTCTCTTCGATAAATAGAATTTAAATAATCAATATATATTGCATTTGGAAGTGTACAAAGCTGATGATATGTATTTGTCTCAGACCCGAGTACGCTAGTTTGCAGACATAAATTCAGCCAGCGCTTTCAAGAATAGACTATTCCCTAGGATCTCCAACGAAAGATACCCTAATTATATGAATAACCTGATTCCTTGAAGTTGTGTTTCTTCGGGGGTTGGATTTGTTCGAATCAAGCCATTTTAAATTTTACAAATTATCGCCCATCAGACTTGTCGGGGGTGATTTCATTGTGAATAAACGTTTAAAAAGGCGAATATTCTTGCTGATTTATTGTTTTATTCACATAAATTTTGATAAAATATTCTTTGGAATGGTTGTTTGAAAATATAAACCAAACCGATTTTGACAAGTCTTACCGCAAATGTTTCTTTTGAACGAAAAATCGTAATTTATTTTAAGGAGAAATAACGACTATTTCTATCCTTAAGGATGAAGTATGAAAGGATGAATTGTGAAGAGTAATGAAAAACGGAAAATTCCCATCCCTAGATACTTTATTTTTCCGTCATCATTACTCTTCACAATTCATCCTTTCATACTTCATCATCCATAAGGATATAAATAGTCGTTATTTCTCCTTAAAATAAATTCAAAAGAAACATTTGCGGTAAAATTTGTCAAACGTCATTTTACAATTATAAGCCGCATTATATTGTATTATAGACAAACCGATATTTTAAAATTAGTCTTATACAAAACGACTTCGATTCTATGCTCTTTTTATTATTTTTTTATTTTCTTTTTGACAATTCTGTTACCTACTCTACTACAATATGAATTATTGTAAATAGTTTCACGCGAAATTATCCAGATCGGATATAGCGTGTCTTATTTGCAACTGGTAATAAATCAATTCTATTCCGAAAGTTATTAATTGCAAGAAATCTTTCTTCCATTCCATCCTAGAAGGCAATCTCTCAGGTTATTAGTCCTTTTAACTCTTTTTGGAATGAAATCATTTAATGGCACCAATCCAATTTATCAAAACTCAATAACCCAAACTTTCTTATATTGGCGTCGAGAAATGGATTTAGTTGCTCTAACTCTGCAGGAAAACGGATCAGAGAATTAGTAGAATTTAGGCGCAGATTTTTCCAGGAAATTTCTCTATAAGACGTTAAAGCTATTTCCTAAATAAACCACTTTGCATTATTTTCACATTCATGAAACTTTCACCGGCCAACCAATTTATAAATTTAAGAGATTTCTTTTAGCTAAAATATGTGAAAATTACATGAAAAAAGAACATCGAATTTTTACCCAAGAAATTCAATACTTCTATTAGATTAAAGTAATTAAAGTTGACAGTTTCAAATATATATTTTTTCTAATTAAAAAAAAAAATTATCTAGAGGAGTTTTAAACAAATAGAAACTTCTTTCCCTACATCAAATATTCCTGTAAATTTGGGAGGAAATCGGAGAATTTAATTTTAATTCGCGTCTTTACCTTTTATTCCTGACTTGTAACAGTACTTCAAATGTCTGATCAAATATGTGCGATCAATAACTTCTGGAATTTAATCTTTCGTAATCAATTGGTCGTTTATTTTAGAACCTTTCTAACGATATCCTAATGATCTTTTTTTTAATCCTTTAACTATATTTATTCCTAATTGACCTTCAACAATTAATTATTCTTAAAATTATTATAGGCTCTGCCATCTAGAAATGCTCATATGAGCCTGGTCAGGATATGCCTCTTTTGTTATTAATTATTTTATTATATTTAATTTAAAAAAAGCATATATTGGATCACAAAAACCATTTATTTTACCAATTTTTTTTTTTCGCTTATCCCTAGTACACGTGGTACAGGTCATGATAATCATTGTGGGTAGTTAGCGACTGCTTTTTACTGTAAGCGCACCACATGTCTACACATGTGTAAAGCAGTTCGACTTTGCACTTACAAATATGCCAGAGCCCCGTTTGGTTACTCGCACTCGCTGGTGGGGTTGGACTTTTGCAAGAATCGGGGGCCATTGGAGCATTTTTTTTTACTTTAAACAGAAAAAAGTGTCCAATGCGGGACTCGAACCCGGGTCATAGTGGTCGAAAACCAAACGGTTTACCAATAATTTTACCAATAATTCAGTTGAGTGAACGCCAACCTTTATCTCAAAGTGTTATAACATATTTAAAGTGTGTCAACAACAAACTTAGCGCCACATAACGTCTCAACAGAATTAAGTTTTAAAAATATTTTGTTATATTCAATGGGGAGAAAAAAATTGTTATATATATATTTATATTATGGACAAGATAAATTTAGTAAAATATGGGTGTGATATTATGAAAATTAACAATAACGCCTATTTTATATTTTATAATTTTTTTATATATTTATTTATATATTTTATATATTTTTATATATTTTTAAAAATATTTATTGTAAGAAATATTCAATTGTTTTATAATTAAGCCAGTTGAAGAGCGATTATCGCTTGAAAGGTTTCAATTTAAAATAAACAGAAACTCATTGTAAGAAATATTTTCAGTTTTTAAACG
The DNA here is from genome assembly GCA_030710605.1 of Cordylochernes scorpioides. Lineage (NCBI taxonomy): Eukaryota > Metazoa > Arthropoda > Arachnida > Pseudoscorpiones > Chernetidae > Cordylochernes > Cordylochernes scorpioides. The sequence goes on from CP092863.1 coordinate 20,879,819, forward strand.
GTTTTTAATAATCCTTCTGTCTCTTTTCTGACATTTTCCCCATTGACTGAACCCCTTCCCTTCACAAATTACCTGATAATACAATTGAAAGATATTTTATTGACCCATGATATTTATCAAATATTTATACTGGTCTCGAATAAGTCTATTGAAATAAATTGTTTTAAGGAATGATTTGAAATTATTGAAATTATTACTATCTCTTCTGAAACAATTTATGACTACAACGTTGCAAAATCGTTATTAAAAAAATGGAACATCTTCTATATATGACTTAAAGTATACTATAGTTAAATAAAATTATTTAGAATAATTTTTCATTATATAACTTGATGAATGATGAGAAAATAATGACATAACTCATCATCTGTTTATCTTTTTTTATTTATCCCAAGTACACGTGGTACAGACCATGATAATCATGGTGGGTAGATAGCGAATGATTTTACTGTAAGTACAACACATGTCTACACACGTGAAAAGCAGTTCAACTTTTGCACTTACAAATGTGCCAGAGCCCCGTTTGGTTACTTGCACTCACTGGTGGGGTTGAACTCTTGCAAGAATCGGGGGCCATTGGAGCATTTTTTAAAATTATAAAAAAGTGCCAAATGCGGGATTCGATCCCGGGTCGTAGCGGTCGAAAACCAACGGTTAATTCTTTATTCTTTATTTCGACTTGGAGCGCTATGTCCCCCTAGGGACACTTGCACTTAAAGATAAACAAAAATTTTGAAAGAAAAGAAAGAAAGATATTTTAAATATGTACAGAATTAGTATTCAAGTTAGTTAGATGAAAAGATAAAAAAATATATATATCAACACAATTGATATATGTACAAATGGTTGGTATGTAAATTTAGTTAAATTAAATCATATTGTAAAGTATTGTGTTTATTCGAGGAAAGCAAATTACAGATTAAACAAGGTTTTAAGGAATATTTTATAATGAAAATATTCTAGATATCAGAGAATTATTCAAACCAACGGTTTATACCATCCTTCCATCGACCCCCAGATAGTATTTAAATTTGTTGTGTGATACATTATTTATAACCACCATTACGTTTAATACTAGGTAGATAAATGAAGCGCATTTTTAAAAGGGAGAATTTCCTCTTTTAATATATAAATACTCTCCTCCCGTAACTGTATGTTATAGAATATAATATATTTTAGTAACGAAAAATTCTGGAATATATCATTTACTAGCTTAAAACTATCTATGTGAATCTTATTTTTAGACCAACCACGATTCAGACCACCCTTTCACCGACCCTCCATTTGTTAATCTTACCAGATATTTTGCCAGAGTACTGTATTCCCAGTAATATTTTACAATTATTTATAATTTTTACAATTATTTTAATATTATACAAAAAAGGAGTTGGTGGACGAGTGGGTAACACTCTCGATTCCCAACAGTCATGAACCGGGATTTGAATCCCGCGTTAACATTTTGTTTAATATGTGAATATTCCCAGTAATAGGTACGTTGATGTATTCCAGAAATGGCAGCTAGAGTCAGCAGAAGATTAGGATGACTCAGCAATAATTACTTATCTCTGTGATTTATGGATAGACACTTTATGGCGTATTTTGGGGGGAATATATATACATCAACCCTTTTTTATATAGAAAATATAATAATAATCATTTGTTTATTATTGAAGTATCAAATAATGGGGAGAAATAAATGAAGGGCTTAGCATAAACTCATATACAATTCGAGAACAAAGTAGAAAGTTGTCTATAAAATCGGAATAAAAATTCTTAGGAGTTAATTTGTACAATCACCCAGTTGTTCAGTAGTTTGATATACTACATAGGTACCATATAAAATTAGGTTATCATGCTGATTAATCTGATAAATAATAATTTGTAAATTTTGTTCCTTCTGAAAACTCAGGCGAAGTCGAGTGAGCAAAGACCAAAGTTCATACATTTTATAATCACCTATTCTTTTTTTGCTTATTCCAAGTACACGTGGTACAGGTCATGGTAATCATGGTGGGTAGAAGTAGGCGACTGCTTTTACTGTAAGTGCACCACATGTCTACACATGTGAAAAGCAGTTCGACTTTGCACTTTCAAATGTGCCAGAGCCCTGTTTGATGGGGTTGGACTTTTGCAAAAATCGGGGGCCATTGGAGCATTTTTTTTAATCAGTAAAAAAGTGTCCAATGCGGGAATCGAACCCGGGTCGTAGCGGTCGAAAACCAAAGGTTTAGACCATCCTTCAACCGACCCCCATCACCTATTCTAAACACATGTGGTCGTATATTCAACTAAAGACTTGTCAGATGTTAGCCGCTAAATATATATAAGATTAATTACTTAATATATATTTTGAAACTAATTATAATCCTTTTCTAATGAGATATTATTTGAAAGTGTGTGTTTAGCGTTTTTGAATATTACCTTAATCCCCCTTTTGAGCTGCAAGTACACACCTTTGGATTATGGAACCATAAATTTGCATATAGGCCTTATTACATATTATTATAAGCTCCATTAGCATATTTCCTGCTATGTACATCTAAAGACTTTAAAGACACCAAAAGGCAAACGCTTTCAAAACACTAATTAGCTAATCTAAAGGATTATTTAGAATGTTCGAAGATAAAAACCATAAAACATGCCAGTAATGGGCTAAACACATTAATGGATTTCCCGAATAAATACATTTCACATTCAGCAGAAATCTATCGTTTTGAAATGTTTAAAACGGGAAACATTTGAAGGCGGAGGGAATGTGTTTAAAAAAGAACTCCTTCCCTAACTTCACTAAATACACACAAAGAGAACCGTTAGGATTGGAAGTTTTTTATATAGAGCTGGATTCCTATCTTTCCACAGCTCACTGTGCTATAGCTTTCTGAATACATTTGGGCACACGCTATCGTCAAATATTTTTCTTTTGTGAGAACATATATATTCGCCTTTTTTAAAATATATAACTCTATTTGAATATATGGAGCCTTGTGCGATATTTTAAAAAGATGTATTCTCCATTTTGACAATGTGGTTGTCATATTGAATATTTATCAAATATTCCTATTCAGTTAAAGTATTTAACAGTGGTGTTTATTTTGATATTCTTAATATATTTTATCAATGAATTTAGATTTTTTTCTAAAGCGAATTCAAATCATTCCTATACAATTTTAAATATTTTTAAAATGATGTCTAGACACGTGGTACAGGCCATCATAACCATGGTGAGTAGTTAGCTACTGCCTTTATTGTAAGTGCACCACATGTCTATGCATATAGCCTTTGTGGACGGGCATTCGTCGAAACTGGAAGCTGTTGTTGGGTTCTGTGCTGCCTGGAGTATAGGAGCTCCATCAATGCTTCATTCCTGTGGTTAATCTGCATAAGATAGGTGGTCTTAATAAAGCTGTATGTGTGTGTTTTGTCTATGCATATAGCTACTTCTCTATCAATTGGACTTTTGTACTTACAAATGTGCTAAAGTCCCGTTTGGTTACATGCAATCACTGGTTGAGTTGAATTTCTGCAATAATCGGGGGCCATTGAAATAATTTTTCTTCAGAAAAAAGTTCTCAATGCGGGATTTGATCCCGTGTTTATACCATTCATCCACACACACACACACACAACCCCCTATTTAAATAATTATATTATAATAATAATTATTATTCCAATATTTTCGTATCATTACTACACATCATTGTAATAGCCTTTAATACATTACAATGGCCGTTAGCAAACCCGCCTATTTGACAACCACGCCTATTTACACACTACGTCTACTCAAAGACCACATTATGGAACTTCTAATTGCTTTATCTAATAAATGTAGTCGAAATGGTTGAATTTTAATTTCTAATCGAAGACAAAGTCAAATAAGACGCAAAAACTGTGTTTCATCTCTTTATCGTCTCTGGAAAATATCACACCGGTGAAAAAATATATATATAGTTTTAATTTTGTAATTATATTTTAATTATTGTTATTGTCATAAATATTTTGTGATACCATGAAAAAGGTTGGCGTTCAGCCAACTGAAATATTGGTAATTAAATTATTTTTTTATCCAATATATGCCTTTTTAGTTAAAGATTTAATTATCGATTGCTTTATTTAAATATATATATATATATTTTATATGTATTTATATTTATATATTATCCATAATATAAATTAAAAAAAAAAAAAACAGTTCAACATGGCTTGAATATAATTTCTATTCCGCCTGTGTGCAAAAAACAAAACAGTGGGATAATTCTCTAATACCTATATAGGTATATTTTGTGTGGCCATTTTACAGGAAACCTTCTAGTTATCACACTGTGATGTATAAAATTTAATAACAAAAAATAATAATTACTTTTAAATTTCAAGAAATATTATGGGGTTCGGTGGAAAGACCGTTGGTTTTCGACCGCTACGACCCGGGTTCGATTCCTGCATTGGGCACTTTTTCCTGATTTAAAAAAATGCTCCAATGACCCCTGATTCTTGCAAAAAGCCAACCCAACCAGTGAATGCAAGTAACCAAACGGGGCTCTGGCACATTTGTAAGTGCAAAGTCGAACTGCTTTTCACATGTGTAGACATGTGGTGCACTTACAGTAAAAGCTGTCGCCTACTTCTACCCACCATGATTATAATGGCCTGTACTACTTGTACTAGCGATAAGCAAAAAAAAAAAGAAATATTATAGACAAGAAAATGGGGGGGGGGGGGGGGGGGGCACATTATATTACATAATTTGATCTAGTAATATATAAATCTATACTATTGCATATATAAACACATTTTACAACGTTTACGGTGGGTTCTATGCAAATCAAGATATGAAGATTGGTCTAACACAGGGATCAGCAAACATTTGAGTTGGAAGACTCAAAAATTGCAATTAAAAAAATTTCAAAGTTTTTAAAAGAGCTACAAAATTTTTATTGCCAAAAATAAATAGCACTCACATAAATAATATTTACGTATGGAACTATATAAAGAGCTTCACATCCAAAGAGCGTGTGGTTCTCAAGCCTCAGGTTACCGATCCCTGTTATAACATAATTATATGAACGAATAATTTATCTATCAATTTTCAAAATTTCTATTTTTCCTAATCCACACAAATAATAAAATAATTTTATTCTATAACTCTCTCACAGATAAGTGTATGATACAACCAGATATGTATTATGGAATATTTACATATATTTAAAGTAAAGAAGTTGCTAGGAAAATACAAATTCTTTTATAAAGCTTTTAGAGCTTGAAGTGCATAGTCGTGTCAGTAGAGCCTGTGTGGGGGATGGGTGAAACTTCATATATATCTGGAGGAATACCTGTTTTATTGTACCATTGTCTGCACCATCAATGTTATTTGAGAATCCCTTAAAATATCCAATGTCGGTACTGGTTGGATTCAATTTGTAAAAGAACACTGAGGAACTCAAGGAATCGCATGCTGGAAGAAGAAAGAGATACTCCAGCTACCTTTTTCAATCAAAGAAAAAATATTGGGAATATTCCTCGAATGACAATGCCATAAATAAGAAAACGATTTATTTTAAATGAGGAAGGAAATGAAATAAAGATGAGAGAGAGAGAAATAGAATCAATCAAATCAAATGACAAACAACCAGGCAATATTACTGGCTCGTTGACATGGGCTTTTGTTTCTGGTCGGGTGATGGAAATATGGAGTCAGTGAATATTGATTGTAGGGAGTCAATCTTGGTGGATTGTTTCTTGTCATACCTGTCGTGGAGCAATTCATTTCAACGTGTCTTGTCATACCTGTTGTAGAGCAATTCATTTCTTTTGTTATGTTTGTTCTTTTAAAATTAATTCCATCGTTTATTGCTATATTAGTTATGTAGACATTTATTTAATCGTTTCGTGTAATAATATATGCATTGAAAGTCATTTCATCGCTTCTTGTTATACTTGTTCCATAGCAATTTATTTTTAAAAATTCATCGTTTATTGTTTATTTTGTTTTGTGGCAATTCATTTCGCACACTTCACGCTATCTTGTTATACCTGTTGTATAGCAATTCATTCCATTGTTTCTTGCTATACTTGTTCTGTAGCAATTCATTCTATTGTTTCTTGCTCTATACTTGTTCTGTAGCAATTCATTCCATTGTTTCTTGCTATACTTGTTCTGTAGCAATTCATTCCATTGTTTCTTGCTATACTTGTTCTGTAGCAATT
>CP092863.1:20889677-20984386 GCA_030710605.1 Cordylochernes scorpioides
AAAATATATATATTATGTTTCAAGAGTAATTGACCAGTCTTATTTTATCTTTGTGACAATGTATATATATATTATATAATAAAAAGGCATATATTGGATTTAATAAAATATTTATTTGCCAATATATCGGTTGGCTGAACGCTAAACCTTTATCAAGGAATTACATTTTTGTATACACTGTATACATTTGTGTATACAAAAATGTAATGCCTTGATAAAGGTTTGGCGTTCAGCCAACCGAAATATTGGCAAATAAATCTTTTATTAAATCCAATTTATTATCTAATGAATTAAATATGGATTTCTCTATTTTCAAATATATAAATATAAAGTCTATTAGTCAAAATATTTAATATGATAAACATTATATTAGAATAAGATATTAAAGATTAAAAATGATGGCAGGGATTTAGGTAAAAAGAAGAATATATAAGCGATTAAAAAGAAGAAATCACAGAAAGTTCTCCAAGAATATCGACAATCCATTAACAACTTCAAAGTTGGAAGACACGCCGGCTATTTATCATAAATTTCAATTTACAAGATTTCTATATTAATGTCCTCGGAAAAATTCTATACAATATAAATAATAAACAAAACGACTTCAGAGTTTCTTGTTTGCTTTATTGTATATCCATCTATTGATTTATTGGATATGAATATACAGCAAGAAATCTTCTTGGAAGCTGTTTTGCTTATTATTTATATTGGTGTTGGTGTCTTGTTTATATCTTGTTGCTCCAAGGTGCCATTGCCCCGTTAGTCAGCCACATTTCAGAGTTCCCTGTAGGCCTTCACGGTTACTGTAGCGGCTCGGGGCTCACGACACCGTACTTCGCCCTACAGGGCAGTCCATTACTTGTGCTGCTTCTCCACTTTCTATAAATGGCGATGGTGTCTTGTACAGCTCCATTGAAAGGAGGATGTCATTGCCCCGTTAGTCAGCCACATTTCAGAGTTCTCTGTAGGCCTTCACGGTTACCGTAGCGGCTCGGGGCTCACGACACCGTACTTCGCCCTACAGGGCAGTCCCTTACTTGTGCTGCTTCTCCGCTTTCTATGAATGGTGGTGTTGTCTAGTCCAGTTCCATTGAATGAGGAGTACCATTGCCCCGTTAGTCAAGCCACATTTCAGAGTTCAATGTAGGCCTTCACGGTTACCGTAGCGGCTCGGGGCTCACGACACCGTACTTCACCCTACAGGGCAGTCCTTTATTTACTTTTGCTGATTCTCCACTTTCTATGAATGGCAATGGTGTCTTGTCCAGCTCGATGGAAGGGGAGGTGCCATTGCCCCGTTAGTCAGCCACATTTCAGATTTCCCTGTAGGCCTTCACGGTTACCGAAGCGGCTCGGGCCTCACGACACCGTACTTCGCCCTACAGGGCAGTCCCTTACTTACATTATTTATATTAATGTCCTATTTTTCAGAAACTCTCTTTTCTTGTTTGCAGTTTGACCCTTGAAGGACATATAGGGTCGAAATCGAATTCGAAAATGCCTCTATCGTCCAAGTAGATATCTATTATACAAAACCCTACCCGACTGGATGTTCAAAAGGAATTAAATTTCAGCATTATTTCATTTGAATCTTAAACATATTTCTTTAATATTTCACTGATTTATATGTTTTGAGTATTTTATAATATAATTGAGCACCTGTGTTTGTATGTTTGGTCTTGGTTAGCTTCTATAAAGGCTGAATAAATATGACTGTAATTTCACATACCTATGTAAGACGGTACATTAAAGAGTAAGGTGCCTCTGCTGGTACCTGAATATCCTCCTCCCTCAACCTTATGTTGCGGTCTTGTCCGAATATCGGCCCTTGACACTTCACCAGCTCAAACACCTGTTTAGTAAAATCGACAGGTTTCATAACTCTCCTTGTAGGATGTTATGAAATCGAAGCCGCCTTACTGATACTGTAATGATGATACTGTACTGTACTGTACTGATGATACTGTACTGTACTGTACTGATACTGTACTGATGAGTGCCAAAGCCCGAAATCATGGCATACAGGTTGGAATTTTGTCTGAATTATCAAAAACTGTTGTTGTATCTCAATCTTTATAATTACTAATAAAGTGAAAAATAGTACAAATGTGATATTGTACTTGGATTTGTCCGTGGTTAGCTTTTCTTGATTAATCAAGAATGGATATTTGGCCAATTCTGGAATAATTAAAAATCAACGAGAATAGTTGATATTTATTCTGATAGATGGCGCAAGCCATCAGCAACTTTTAGTTGCACGATAAGGAGATAATTTTTTTCATACTAATAAAGTGTTTCACTAGAATGATGAACAAGTGCATTGTTATGATGCATCATTAAAAGGAGAGATGCCTCTTTTTGCACAGTTCTTTCTGTGACAAGGTGAACTACCTGCTGAGCAAGAAAAATCTGTACAAGAAGTCATCCATCAAATCTTCATCACAGCAACATTACCCCGGGGTCAGATAATCGCTCTCAGTAATGTTGGCACCATCAGCAGAGACCGCAACATTGAAGAATGATTATAAAGTCATTTACCTCTAATTCCTGCAAGCTCTGGTTCCCCCTGAGACTTTCCAAGTATATAGATATATCGCTGATAATTATTTTTATTTATAAAATTATATTTTATAAACGGTTAAATTTATTTAATATCGACAGAGATTATTTTCTTTTTATTTTCAAGATATATTTTAAATTTAATTAAAAAGGTATATATTGGATCAAAATATCATTCATTTTACCAATATTTCAGTTGGCTGAACGCCAACCTTTATCAAAGTATTATAACATATTAATGTGTGTCTCAACCAACGATTTCAAGATGAATATTAATCATATATCATATTAATCATTGGTCAATGATTCAGAGAAATCTTGTAAATATTTGCTTAATTGCTACCTGATGAACATAGGAAACTGCTAAATTTTGTCTTCACCTTTGATACTGGGAGAGTGAAGAATGCGATGGCACATCCTATCCTAAATTTCATCTCCGTATAACCCACATTTTGGGCAATGAAGCTTTTCTTCCAATATTCTAACTGGCTTTTCTGGGGGGGGGGGTCGACCCTAAGTATATTCTGTTGTATAAATATATTTTTAAAACTTTAAAATATAATATTAGAGATATGAATTTATTAGTTATAAATAAGTATTTTGAATATATAAATTTCTCAAGTGTTTATAATGCGTCATTATTTCTATTAAAGGCTTATCATAAATCCGATTTGAATGGGCGCGTGAGCTATAATATTTTCAACTATGATATAAATCTTAAATATATATGATTAATATTCAATATTTATGTCATAGTTGAGAAAATTATAGCACACGCACGCATTCAAATCGGATTTATGATTAGCGTTTTAATAAAATAATGACCCTTTATAAACACTATAGACACTTTATATATTCAAAATACTCATTTATTACTAATAAATTCAGCTCTATAATTTTATATTTCAAAGTTTTAAAAATAAATTTATACAACAGAATATACTTAGGCGACATTCCCCTCAGAAAAAGCCAGTCAGAATGTTGAAAGAAAAGTTTCATTGCCCAAAATGTGGGTTATACGGAGATGAAATTTAGGATAGGATGTGCCATGGCATTCTACACTTTCCCAGTATCAAAGGTGAAGACAAAATTTAGCAGTTTCCTATGTTCATCAAGGTAGCAAAGATTTACAAGTTTCCTCTGAATCATTGACCAATGATAACTTTGTGTACTTGTACTACCACTTCTACAGTTCAGCAGGAAATTCGAGAATATTGTTTAAAAACGTCCACAAGACACGCAGTAATTTTTATATCTATCAATCACAGGTGACTATGAATAAATACCTCTATTTACTTATTTATACTTTATTATTGTTTGCTTTTCCCATCGTTTTTCAGACACCGATTCGAATATATCGTCCCTACAACTGCAAACTATCGAATGTGAAAAATTCAATTTTGAAGGAGAGAGAAATGAAGAGACCATGTGGCCTACCCTCAGTAGAGGAAGGCATTGAAGGAGGGAGAAATGAAGAGACTTTCTCCCTCCTTCAATGCCTTCCTCTACTGAGGGTAGGCCACATGGTCTCTTCATTTCTCTCTCCTTCAAAATTGAATTTTTCACATTCGATAGTTTGCAGTTGTAGGGACGATATGTATATAAGAGATACTAAAATGTCGTATTTAAATATTAAAAAAAAATCATTCCATATATACAAAATGACATTTTCAATATAAGCTTCATATATTCATATACTTTTATAATAAATTAAATTAGTTAGCGCAATTCAAATAAAACAAACTCTTATAATATGATGTACTAGCGCGCCATCTGTTATCAAAATTCGAAACTATTTTAAAGGCGTAAGATTCTTTTTGAAATTAAACAATTTTTTACTGCCCTTACTGCAATGGAAAAATTAATGGGAGGGCCTGGCTCATCGGTGGTGAACCCTCCCAGCGGTTTCGCCAGTTTAATCTACCATACCGCTGTTATATTGCATTTTTGGAAAGAAGTTCCAAAACTGGCGAAACCGCTGGGAGGGTTCACCACTGATGAGCCAGGCCCTCCCATTAATTTTTCCAGGGCAGTAGAAATAGTTTAATTTCAAAAATAATCTTACGCCTTTAAAATAGTTTAGAATTTTGAAAACAAACTCTAATTGTCCTTTCTATTGAAAGTGTCCACATCAGTGGTATTCCTCCCAGCGGTTTCTTCAATTTAATCTACCATACCGTTCTAATATATTGTAATGGACATTTATGCTTATATATACACACAATCATGGCCAAAACCTAAGGATTTTTCATATTTTAAGCATGAAACACTCCTTATTTGTTCATGTAAACGGTAAATTTCGCATATAAATGAGTATATTCGAATGTTTTTCTTTATAAAAATATATAAATAATAAAATATAATAAAAAATAAAAATATATATTAAGGTACAACTTCCTCAAGTTTTGTCTCCCTGAGTGTATATCCCACATTTAAGATTAATATTCTTTGTTAAGGCATTTAAGACAACATTGGACCTATGCCTTGTAGGTAGTAAAAATATCCGCATCGAGCAAAGCTAGTCCGTAAATAATTCTAAAACAATCCAGCTAGACATGTGATATTAGCACCTCGTTCTACTCGGGAAATAAAAGAATATCTCTAAATAGTTTCATTCCTCTATATATTCAGAATTATATTTCCACTCACGGTCAAGACTTAAGGAAGTTATTGTGCAGAGTATTAGGCTCAGAGATTGTAGAGCTCTGATAAGAAAAGGAATGATACTCTGCTGATATATATATCTTTTGACTTGTAGATATGCAAATATATATATATACATAATTATTAAAATAATTTGTTTAGCTAATCTGGTATTTTGTGTGTCCTGACTGACAACACAGTTATACCTTGTAGCATGTATATCGGGATTCAGACAATAACTCTGAAATATATTTCACAAACAGTTTTCTTTATTGAAGATACGAGAGATAATCAAGTGTAACAAAATTGCTTCTGTCTCCTTAAAAAAAAAAACGGAGGAAGGCGATATTAATGACTCTCAAATTCCTCTAGTTTTGTCCATGAGTGTACGTGGTGTAAATAAACTTTATTAAAGAAAACATACGACACAAACACGCCATCTACATGTAGCAAATAAAACATTTCAACACGAAAACTGTCTATTTAAATATATATAAAACAAGATTTCTACTATCCTTAAAGCAATTAAAAACCACTGAAAAGCCCTTCCAATAATTTTCCATTACAATAAGCACAGAGTATGAAGTTTTTTATTCGAATAAATTCATTGCCAAGTGTTGTTACAATTCTATATATATGAAAAAAAAAAAAGTGGGTCAGGTGTTGATATTAAAAATAAAGAAGGCATCTCCTGACCACAAGCACATGTGCTTTTTAGATGGCAGAGCGCCATCTAGTGGAGCAAAAATAAACTAAACGTTTATTTAGCTTGCTCCGAGATATTTGGCCAACCCAATTTCTCGATAAATCAAGAAAAGCCATCCACGAACGCGTTTCGCACTGTTGGCGCTCGTTAGTGTGGAGTAGGCTGTAACCATTGCGACCAAAAATATTTTTGGTCCCAGAGGCTTCTTGATAAATCAAGAAAGTTTTTCCTTTTAATATTGAAATATAATTGAATAATTCGTAACAGCTATATGGTAGAACAATATCTATTTTTTTACAATTGAATATAGATTCAGAAAATCCGTATTGTATTGAAGCTAAGTCCTTTCGCAATAAGTTTCTTTTATTGAAATTCCTTTATATATATATATATATACAGTATATCAGAATAATCTTTATTTCTCTGAAATAGTTAATTCACATATGCACATAGACAGATTTATTCGTTTTTTTCTACGTTCAGCCTCGAGACTATATACACAATTGGGTCAATGATCAGCGATTTTCAAATAAACTAAGTTTTTTTAGAACAAAATACTCGATCAGCAAAATATTTCTTAAACTCAATAAAAATGCTAAACTAATGAATGTTATCACCCAATATATCATTAAACTCCAAACCTTTTGAGGCTTTTGTGGGGAAAATTCATTTAATTAAAACAAAATTAATTATAGATAGAATAATTTATTCAATTCAATACAATACAAAATATAAAAAAAATTCAATAAAAGAAACTTATTGCGAAAGGACTTAGCTTCAATACAATTCGGATTTTCTAAATCTATATTCAATTGTAAAAAGAATGGATATTGTTCTCCCATATAGTTGTTACGAATTATTCAATTATATTTCAATAGTAAAAGAAAAAACATTTTTTTCTCATACTGAGATATAAAAATTATAAAAATCTTACAAAAGGATGTTCTTAAGGTGAACCTTTCTCCCTTTCATTATGTAATTACTTGTTGAAATGTTTTAATGAATGGTGTTGAGAATATTGGAACTTTGAAATCATTTGTTATGCAGAGACGTTAATTATTGGAACATGGCTGTCAAGGGGGCTTTGAAAAATTAGAGTAAACATACTTTAGTATTTTAAAATAGAGCAATCCATAAATAAATCTTTAATTAGAAAGGCATATATTGGATTAAAATATCATTTATTGGAAAAATAAATGATATTATGATCCAATATATACCTTTTTAATTAAAACCTTTAGTATAGGTTATCGTATGATAAAATAAGCTAATGTTTAGCTCAGAAAAATCAAATTATTATATTTACAAGACACAACAACAACAAGCCTTTTATTGGGGCACTATGCCCATCACAGGATTCTTCCAGGTATATAATTGCTTAGAAAAAATGAGTTAGTTATTTATAGGTGATCGTTCATTTACATACATCTCTCTTTCCTTAATGTTTCTTCTCCTATATTTACAACACACACTATAAACAAAACAATCCTATTGTATTCGTATTGTTTCTAACACGTGGTACAGTTCATCATAATCATGGTAGTAGTTGGCTACATCTTTTTATCTAAGTGCACCACATGTCTACACATGTGAAAAGCAGAGTAAAAGAGTACAAAAAAGAATAATAATAAACGCGGTGCTTAGTATTAAGCGTTTTTGTACTTCTGTAGAAAGGCGGAGATGCCCGAAAGCTTAAGAATGCACGAATAGAACGATAAGAAATTCATCTCCAGAAACCTCTGATGCATCATTTTAATTCATATTCAGGAGATTTATATCTAATTAAGATAAACGTATCATTGGACGGAAGATAAGAATCTTTAAAAAAAAACTTTTGGTTGCCTGTAAAGTCGGTTTTACGGGCGAAGATTTTATGTGACAACGGTAGAATATTTATTGATATGAATATAATTAAATTGCACAATAGGAACAAGGAATTGAATGAAAATAAGAATTGCACATATTTTAACTATAGAAATATATTTTGTTTACTAAAACATTTACATGTAAACTAAAACTTAACTAATTCCTATTTGAGTGATTTTGTTGAGGATAGGACGATGATAGGAGAAATATGAAATCAAAGGAAGTGTTTCTGCTGTAATGTGTCTTGCGAAAGTCAAGTCGATAGTTGTTCCTTTTAACGTAATTGACTTAGAAACGTTTGATACGCAATCAAGATTATACGTATTTTTCATGAATTTAAGAAACGAGTTGTCAGGCTTTACGTTTTTGTTAAAATCACCACACAGAAGAATCGGTATACTAGAATCAACTTGCACGTACTGGCTGTTGTGAATGTACGGACCGAGTCCTTGCCATAGTAACATTCCAATATCCTGCATACTAGCTCCTGGATGAATATATACAGCACCGAGTATAAACTTGAAGCTAGTATTAGCGGCGAAGCAAGTAACTTCAGTCATGCACATGTCACCCTTGGTTTTAATGACACGAGTTACGTCTGTAATCGCAACTTGGAACACTTCCGCCGTAGATGTCGATGATAATTTACGATAGATCGCCACTCCACCAGCCGCGTTGGTATTTGAAAATCAAAACACTTATTCAGATCGAAGGTTCAAATTTTTGCTAAATAAATTTGAATTTAAATAAAATTTGTAATTGTAAATGATGAAGTTGAAAATTAAAACATTTACTTAAATTAGATGTTAAAATTCTTGCTCAACACAGTTTAAATAAAGTTTTCTTATATCTGCCACTTTTTCTTAATATTTGTAATTTTAAAGAATCAATTCGAAAATCAAAACATTTATTCAGATCGAAGGTTCAAATTTTTGCTAAATAAATTTGAAACTATTTAAAATTTGTAAAATAATAATTAATTAATTTATTTATTTTAAACTAATAATTTACTTAACACTATCAACATTTATCAATAGTATGACATAACCTATAAACTCAGTTTCTCAACTTTGTGTCAATCTAACAATTAATCAATCAATCATAGTTTACGATAATGGAATATCAGTGTGCAATTATTTACCTTTATTGTTGTAGTTGTTGTAAATGACGAATCTAAGCACTCCACATTTTCACTACAGACACAGCTGTCGATACTTTAACCACACGTGTGAACTTGTATTATGACGCTTTCTTGTTTTTCCAACGCCAAGAACGTTCGAGAAAGACAAAGACAGAGACAAGCATGCGCCGATTCAATGCGCCTAATTCTCTAGCGCTGCGCGCGCAGCACTCTCGTTCGATGACTCATCGTAACGGTTACCGGGCGTTACACTTTTTCATAAGTGACTCCCAGCCGCAACCTAATTTAAGACGTTGTCACGTCAAAATAAAAAAAAATACTTATCTTCCGTCCAATGATACGTTTATCTTAAGTTGCATACCGGAAGAGTTTCAAGTTCTCCTATTTATATCTATGTAAAAAAACCACGTTCTGACGTTTGAGACCAAAAACTTAATATGTACACTGTGTGACAAGGAAATTACTGAAGAACTCCCCCATTACCTGCTTAATTGTACATCCCTTGATGCAGAGAGGAAGGCCCTATATCAACAAATTAAATGTACCAGCACTTCACTCTACGTATTGCTTTCAAAAATATCAACAAACAAATCTAAAGGCAATAGCTTACTATATATATTTTAGATCATCATTATGTAAGGAGCAGTCAACAAGTGAATGCCTTTGAGACGAAGAGTAAAGCCAGTTTAATTATTATGTAAATAACACAAGATGATTGTTACCTTATCCAATTGGGAGAATCTGTATGGGGCAAGTCCCTAATAAAGGCTTTGTGTGTGTGTGGGATTTATATCTATGTGTAGATAACTTATAAACCAAACTCTTCCAGTATAATAAAACGATTACACCGAAGTAAAAAATGGATGAAATAATAGTCCACACTAAAGAAATGCTTTAAAGCTTTTACCTCTCTGACAATCCAACATTTCTCCTTCCCAACTTTTGAAAAACCCGAATAGAACAGATATTGGAAACTTTGAGAAATTTTAAACCAGAATCTCAGAATGGTGAAAGCTCCAGGTTATTCCTGCGGTTTCGAGTCTCACTGAACAAGACATCTACTTTTGAAATGGCTAATGTTATAGGAATACAGACATCGAGAATATATTGACATCTTAGAATTGTACGGCCTTGTGTCCTAAACAAAGAAATGTATGTAAATTTTAATAAGTTTTTTATTTTACTTTTAATCATATTCTAACATCCACAGATTTTATTTATATATATGTAAACTGTTCTGTGAATATAGAGAAATCCATATTTAAATATTTAGATAATAAAAATTCATATATTAGAATGAATGAAATATTTATTTGCCAATATTTCGGTTGGCTGAATGCCAACCTATGTCAAGGCATTACAATTTTGTATAAACAAACTCAGCGCCGCCTTAAATATTCTATTCAATCCAATATATGCCTTTTTTATTATCTAAATATATATAAATGCTCAGGTGAGCTGTCAGTATATGCCATTTTTATTTTTAATATTAACATCTGACTTTCACAATTTTTTACATATTTTCTTTTACATAATCAGTGTAATTAGGTAAATTTAGCCTTAAATATCCATTTCTTGATTTCTCGGGAAACCTCTTTTTCGACCAATATTTTGACCGTAGAGGTAGAGTCTGCACCACGATGACGAAGGCCAACAGCCCGAAACGTGTTTTTAGTTTCGCTTTTCTTTATTTTTAAAGACATTTATCATAGGAGAACCTTAAACCAACGTTTAGTTGATTTTTGTTTCACTAGATGGCGCTTAGCCATCTTTAAAATTCTCATGTGAGCGATCAGGATATGCCTTTTCTTATTTTAAATATAAATAAATGTTATAATTGTAAATATAGTACAGTAAAAACTCAATGAGAGGACACCACTTTACAAAGGAAATTTTTATTACCGAAAAATAAATCCTTTTACTTATTAGAGAGTCTCTAGTAAGAGGACACTTCCCTCTAAAGAACACGTTGGCTCTGAAACTAGATGCTGTCCTTTAGAGAGAGGTTCTACTGCAACGCAAATAATGCTAGCGGGATACACTCATTGACAAAACTTGAGGTGGATGTACCTTTTAGCATGTATATCGGGATTCAGACAATAACTCTGCAAGATATTTGATACACAGTGACCTTTATTGAAGACACACGAGATAACCAAGTGTGAACAAAATTGCCTCTGTCTCCTTAAAAAAAAAAAAAAACAGACGACCGGCAATATTAATGAATTTACACTTCTTAAATATTTCTCACGAGTGTATTATAGTAACGCCTTATATTAAAAATAAAAAAAAAGATAATCTCCAATTGCCTTATTTTTCATACATTCTATAAAAACTGTCCTGAAATTGTACCTAGATTTATATTTTTAAAAATAAGAAAGCATCTACTGTATCAAATTCGAAAAAAAATTGAAATTTTACAAAATCTAAGCGAGTAAATTTGACACTACACCAGTTTAGGAAAAAACTTAAATCTCACCTGAGAGAAGAACACAGTTTTGAGCTCGCCAGTCCTATACGGCTCCAATTTCTCGAGGGTTAACAAGGTTACTCATGAGACCTTCTGAATTCTCCAAGGAGATGTTTAAATTTAAAATAAGTTGGTCAATGAATGTCGGCTAGATTTTTTAAATATCTATTTTAACCGATGTTGATTCTTACTTCAATAAAAATAATTTCATTACCGAAAATCTATCCAGCATTATAATACAATATAATATAATGCGGCTTATAATTGTTAAAATTTTACACAAATAAATTTACTGGCAATGCGTTTGTTTTAAATATCATCAAATATTATCTCTACAGACCTTACTGCAATGATATGAGTTATTGAATGAGAGGGCTTGGCTCATCAGTAGTGAACCCTCTCAGCGGTTTCGCCAAATAGAGATTAATTTGGCGAAACCGCTGAGAGGGTTCACTACTGATGAGCCAAGCCCTCTCATTCAATAACTCATATCATTGCAGTAAGGTCTGTAGAGATAATATTTGATGATATTTAAAACAAACGCATTGCCAGTAAATTTATTTGTGTAACATTTTAACGATAGATGGCAATTAAATTTAATTTGCTTATAATTGTAAAACGACATTTGAAAATTATCCTGTATGTGTTTCTTTTAAACGAAAAAATCAAAATTTATTTTAAGGAGAAATGACGATTATTTCTAACCTTAGGGATGAGGTATGAAACAATTCTTCCTTCACAATTCACCCTTTCATACCTCATCCCTAAGGTTAGAAATAATCGTTATTTCTCCTTAAAATAAATTTTGATTTTTCGTTTAAAAGAAACACATGTGGGATAATTTTGAAATGTCGTTTTACATATACAGCATTATTTTAGATAATAAAGTAAACCTCCAAGGATGAGTATCTTTTATTAAACCTTTTTCGAGCTTTCGGGATAACGCCCTTCAACAGAAAGCTTATCCTGAAAGCTCGAAAAATGTTTAATAAAAGACGCTCATCCTTGGACGTTTACTTTATTCCCTAAAATTTCTAGCAAAGGATTATATGATAAATATCCAGCATTAATAATTTCAATATTACTTCAAATCAAAACACTTAAATTAGATGAAGATTAGATTTTGTGATTACGAGATTTTTTAATTGTACAGCCCTTGATGAAGAAAGGAAGGCCCTATATCAGCAAATTAAATGTACCAACATTTCACCCTACGCATTGCTTTCCAAAATATTAGCAAACAAATCTAAGGCAATAGCTTACTACAAATTTTTTAGATCATCATTATGTAAGGACCAGTCAACAATTAAATGACTTTGAGACGAAGAGTAAAGCCAGTTCAATTTCCATCTTACTACCTATGTAAATAACACAAGATGATTGTTACCTTACCCAATTGGGAGAATCTGTATGGGGCAAGTCCCTAATAAAGGATTTGTGTGTGTGGTTACGAGAATTTTCGAGTCTGTTCAGGATTGTGAAAGAATAGAATTAAGACAAGCTATACAATAAGCTATACAAGAATAAATACAAGTCAGGGGGGAAGAGATTCCTTATATAAGAAGCTGTTCTCCCCGACTTGTTTTTCTCTTGTATAAAGAATATGGTATTCAGAGAGAGAGAGAGAGATTGAGATTGAATATACTTTCATTAATAGTACTTGCCCTCTGACTAATCAAATTGTATGTAGATACTTTGAAACATTACCAAATTCTCTTTGTGTATATACTCTATCTTATGAGAACTTTGTTAAGTTTAGAACTATTTGTACAATAATTTACAAAACACTACTAATCCATCGTGTAAATAATTAATCATATATATGTAAATAATACTGGCACAGCACAATAGTCCTTTGGACTTCGTGCTTTTTGTAACAATAAATAAATTAATAGTACATATAATATTATATAGGGTTAATTGTAAAACGACATTTTAAAATTATACCGCATGTGTTTCTTTTCAACGAAAAATCCAAATTTATTTTAAGGAGAAATATTATTATTTCTAACCTTAGGGATGAGGTATGAAAGGATGAATTGCGAAGATAATGATAAATGGAAAAATAAAAGTTTCCAGGGATGGGAATCGAACCCACAGTGTTCCGCTTACAGGGCAGATGCCATGTCCACTAAGCTACCCTGAACATATTTTTCGTTCGTGAATAATACATAAAGTAATTTGTAATACAATATAATATAATGCGGCATGTGATTGTATAGGGTTAATTAGAGAAAACAAGTAAAATTAAATATTGTTTTCATAAGAAGAATCCAACTGAGGGTCGTCTGGTATATTGTCACATTCCGGACAGTGTTCCACGTAGATCGGACTTCTCTCCGATATGTGCTATTGCCATGTCGAGGAATAGCTTCAGAACAGACCTCTGCTCAGGTGACAGGTACTCGAGGACGTCCTCCCTGTTAGAAGGGGAGACAACAGCTATTTCCTCCCTATAATAGTTTTTATAAAGAGAGAGAGATTCAATTTGACGACAAAATGTTCCAAATCCACATATCATTGTGGTGGGGGCACATATACAACGTAAACGTACTACAATCCATGATAATCATGGTGGGTATTTAGTGACTGACTACTTTTACTCTAAGTTGACTACATATCTATGCACGTAGAAAGCAACTCAAATTTTATAATTACAAGTATGCCAGAGTCATGTTTGGTTACTTGCGCACTCGCTGACCTTTGAAAAAATCGGTGGCCATTGAAAGAGAAAGAGAGAAGTAAATTTTTCTTTAGAAAAAAAGTTCCCAATGCGGGATTCGATCCCAAGTCATGTCTGTCAAAGTTCGACAGTTCCTACCACTTCTCTACCAACCCCCAAATAACAATTTATTCAATAAGGATATCAACTTCTATGATAAATACTGGAAATGTGTCTCACAGAGAGAGAAACTGGGAAATTAAAATTACTTTCAGAATAAGTTAAATATTCTAAGGGATGTGTGAATATTAAAGGATGAAAAATAAGGTCTATCCTATATTTACAAAATAATTGTATTAATAATACATAATATATATATATATATATATATTTGATAAAGGCGTTCAGCCAACTGAAATATTGGTAAAATAAATGATAATTTGATCCAAAATATGCCTTTCTAATTAAACATATAATTGTGTGTGTTTTGAAAATAGAAAGCAATCCATACTTAAATCATTGGATAATAAAAAGGCATATATCGGATTAAATAGAATATTGGTAAATAAATATTTTATTCAATACAATAAATGCCTTTTTATTATCTAATACAGTAGAACTTGGATAATTCGAACTTCTTTAATTCGAAAACCTCTTTAATTCGAATATTTATCTTGGTCCCTAGAATTTGAAATAAATAAAATTTCCGTTTTTAATTCGAATTTTTGGATAATTCGAATTTTTTTTATGGTCCCTTGGGGTTCGAATTATCCAAGTTCGACTGTATATATATATATTAATACAAAAAAACTATATTTTATAAATATTTAAGTTTAAAAGCATCAAAATGAGTACGTCAAAACAAGTAAAACTAATAGATAAAGAACTGTCACATAACCTGTCCAAGGCAGGTTCCATATTTGTCATGTCGACGGGTGGATCATCCGGGATGTAAGGCGACCAGTAATCCCGTCCACCAACTGTCTCTATCTGTTTCCTTCGATATAATCTCAATAAATGATAATAATCGATAATACAGCAGTAACAAGCTCTCTAAAAACCTGGGCTTAGCTGGCCCGGCTTATAGAACCCTGAAAGGGCTCCAGGGATACAGGATGAGCAGTGTCTATATTCCATGTTAGGAACAGCTGAACTTGGCATCTGTTCCTCATCACAGAGGTGGACATTTCATATTAGAGCTAAGTCGGCCTGCCACTGAGTAGTGCTCCCAGTCTTGATGACAAAGGCATTCTACTTCACCCAATCATGATGGTTGTATATAAGAAAGAATAAGATCAATAATACAGCACCGCTAACGACAAGTTTATAATTCCCAAGTTATTCGAATATACCGGATTACAAAAGATAATGGAAGTATACCCTAGAATAATGATAAATTGGGCAAAAATACATCAATCATTAGGGAAAATTGCATATGTTGATACGGAATCTATGAAAATCGATTCAATTATCTCCTAGATTATTGTGGCCCACTGATTGGCTAGAAAGAATTCTACCAGGATATATAATCTGTTCTCCCTAATGTCTATGATCATCATTGCAATTTGAAAATAAATCCATTCGGTAGTAATTTAGTTCTAGGCTTTAGTATTCTAATAAAATGACTACATAGCGTGTGGTTTATATAAAATATCCAATAGGTTTACATTGTTTCAGCGAAATTACTTATACCAGTAGCATGCGCAATATTGTCAATGGATGTTAAAAATGCCATAAATTATGTATATATGGATGAATTTGCATATCGCGACAGCTCAAATGAGCATTTAAGACGGTAGAGCGCCATCTATAGGAATAAAAATCATTTGAGCGGTCAGGATATGCAAATTTATTGATTTAACTGCTCCTAACCTCCATCATTCCCTTTATTCTTCCTTTCGCCATATTTACATATATAATAAATATTCTCTATCGCTCTATTTACAGAATCTAGAGCTGAGAGATTGCATCAAATCAATTTTCAGATTTTTCAATATGATTTTTCATCTTATTTAAAGCGCCTAAACCAACTTTACATTTCTAACCAAAAAATTATGCAGTCATGAAAAGGATAGAAATGTATTTTAGTATAAAATTATGTTTATATATTAATATATACACTCACAAAATGGATAAAACTTAAGGAAGTTGTAGCACGAAGTAGCACGTATATCAGAATTTAGACAATAACTCTGAAAGATATTTGATACACAATTACATTTATTGAAGACACACGAGATAACCAGGTGTGTGAACAAAATTACCTCCGTCTCAATAAATAAATAAATAAATAAAAATCAGACTACCAGTGATATCAAAGACTTTCTCCTTCCTTAAGTCTTGTTCATAAATGTATAAATAGATATATTCAATATTAAATTTAATTAAAGTTTACAATAGCCGACATTTAAAATATACTTAGAGAACATTGTAAATATAAGCTACCCCCTAGTATACCTGCTATCTTTCTTTCTAATAATTAGTGCAGTCTATACTATATTTAGTTTATATACAGTATCAAAGTGTGTAGACATCTCACTCAGTAGACGTTGGTCTAAATAACAAATCGGCAGAGATCGATGGTAGATTGCGGATCAAGTTCTAAGAGCATCGTTCGTGACCAACGGTTTAATTCTCATCTTACAGTATTTGGAAGGTTTCCAGACTGGCAATCTTTGCCCCGGGTAATGGCCAGGTCCTGGCAGCTGTTCTGGCTTCTTACCTAATGGGAGCGCCAGGTTTGTGGGATTACAAGTGGGCTGGGGGGGAGGTCATCATTCAGTATAAATAGACGCTCTTCGTTGGAAATTTAGCCAACCAGGCTCTAAAATCTAAAACGACGTTTGTGTGTTAACAAAATATGCCTCCCACTACAATGGAATCGATTCTCTCGAATTCCCAATCACTTTTATCTGGAGACAACGTTTGAAACATGGTATAGGTGTTTCATCACATTATAGTATACACTCATGGACAAAACTTAAGGAAGTTGTATCTCCTAGCATGTTAATCGGGATTCAGACAATAACTCTGTAAGATATTTGATACACAGTGACCTTTATGGAAGACACACGACAATGCCAAGTGTGAACAAAAGAGGGAAGTAGAAATAGAGATTTATTCTTCGATACTAACAAACAGTCTACACTACTATAAAATTAAAGATATACAAATTTATATAACAATGATCTATCCATTCCAATCTATGCGAATAGGTTTATTAAAATCCGAAACTTAAAACTATGTAAAATAACACATAAGAACAAATAAACTACGATACAATATAATCATAATATGCTTAATATATCGATAAAAACACAGCTTATCATAAATTAATAGGTAAAATAATTGTAATTGATACGAAATTACAAGTTAGAGAAACATGAGTATCAATAGAAAGCCTGTGTTAGATTACAGCGGTGCAATTAGAAATAGAAAAATACGTAAAGAAAAAACATCAAATGGTTCAACTGTAAACAAGACTGAAAAGAAGAAAAAAATCGATAATTTGTATGGGGATTGAAGATGGCAGTTAGATAATCCACCGCAGAAAGTTAACCAGATTCTGCCTTAGGCTGATGTGGTATCAAACCTCAACGACAAAATTAAAAAAGAAAGTTCAAAAGTGGAAATAAATTCTCGAAAAAGAAGACCCACAAAACTTTGCGGTAAATTGGAAAAGTTGGAGATATATTAATACAAATTAATGACTTGCAATTTTCCACTTCTTTAAAATTGCTTCCTTTTAATAAAGAAAAATGGCGTATTTAAATTGAACTTTGGTTGCGAAAACACACACGAGAAATTTGGAATTTATTTTTGTTTTATTCCAGTGATAAATTAAACACCAGACACCTTCCTCTCGAATTTCGAATATAAATGTGGGCGGGCTTTATTCCATGGCGGAACACACACTGTGAAAATAGATTAAATTCGAATATATAAATTTTTAAGCTTAAAATAAATATTGTCGCGCGTGTCTTCTCAGGTTCTTCGCGACGACGCCGCTTCCTCCACCGTGGATCACCTACCCTGGCTCCGTTGCTTTCCCTCTGTAGCTCTTCCCTGCAGACAGCTCAAAGACTCTCCGAGAACCACTGCTCATGTGGATCTCCTTTCCTCCTGGAAGTATCTCTCGACCTTACCACTGGAGGGGGGACACGAGAGACTTACCAGAAGAGTACCTACTGTAGTGTTGGAGAGGAAGTCACAACAGCAACAGGCAACAAGTCTGCTAACACTCCTCTTTTATTGTTATCTTTAATCCACATTACACAAGAACTCGAATATCAATTAACAGCTATTTACACTAATTTACATCCCATAACCAATATAAACAGCTATTTACAATTATTAGCCTCAGGAAACAGGACCACAGCAGTAGGCGACTCCCACACTAGTCCTAGACTAGACATAAGCTATAGAGCCATCTATTAGAGGAGGTTGTAGCTGTTTTCAGGTCGATACTCGCGACAATATACACAAAAGAGAAATTATCTGAATTATGTCCTAATGAAAAACCATTATCGGATCATAAATCTGAACTTTGATGGCCTTTTGTTATCTATTTAACAAAAATTAATTAAACGTTGATATTTTACACTTGTAAAAATTGAACAATGGCATTTCTTGGTAGTAAAACGAACAACGTTTCCGATTAGAGGTTTTGGCATTCCAGCGTGTTCAAGCTGTACGTGAGTGACTCTCTCTCACACACCATATGATGATCATTGAATCAATGGGATCTAAGGGCTGAAGACGTTAAACCATGTTTAAAAAGAGGGAGAAAAGAAGATCAGGATGGTCACATAACGGAATAGTATCTCTAGATACACTAATTGAGAGTTTCCATAGACAGAAAACCATCATCATCGTTCATTTCCACGATCAGAAGGAGTTATTAAACTATAATCGCTTTATTAGCGCTTTTATTGGCTGATTACGGTCATGTGACAGTAAACTGATTAGCTCTGATTGGCTATTCACTGTCACCTACTTCAAACATCCAATTTTCGATGAAGAGTTCATTAGTAAATTAGTATGTAGGGTTTCTTTAGTATAGAGACACTAACCATCGACATTCTATTTTAAATATAAGATATCAATTTATTTTATAGAGAGAAATTTACCAATTTATATTTTTATATTGTTTTTATTCTGGCTTTTACTTCTAAAACACATTTATTTTTGAATGGTTTCTATGGATTATTTTGAAGCAATCATATTATAAAGCTCTGACAGAGAGACACGCACTTGGCCTATTTATTCTGCAATGGAAAATTTTAGCGGAGTGAGGATATTTCAATAATTCTACGTAGACCAATTTATAGGTTTAATTATTGAATTTTTATTTCACATGTAACGGGTTTAATGTGTTGTTGTTGTCGTGTCCAATGAAAAGCCTCAGAAGTCCACATGAATTTCTATCAAAGCAGTCGCAATGTCCACTATCTTGGGTGTGTAAAGCTGCTGCTCTGGGTCCATGTGAATTTTCTGCAAGGCTGCGGCCATTGCTGGGCATGAGAATATGTGAGTAGGTGTTAGTTTCACACCAGGAAAGTTGTTGCATGTCCTATAGGTTCTTGTGTCATCTAGATGTATTTAATGTGTTCTATATTACTTTTTAAGTTTAACTTGCTTTACACATCCAAGATAGAGAACATTACGACTGCTGTGATAGAGATGCATGGAGACATCTGAGGCTCTTCATTGGACACGACGACAACAACAACAAGTTTAAGGTAAGCTTTAATATGGATAAGAACTATCTGGCTATTGGTCTCTAGACCCATTCATTGAATGGGCTAATGCTCTTGTTTATATTATGCCAGTCAATTTTTGTGAAGAGATTGTGGATGCTGGTTTGGAAATATATTTCTTATGATGAATAGTCCCACATCAGCCATTTTATCAAATATCTCTTTATATTTGAAGAGACACTTATACTCTTATAAATCTTTATATTTCGGTCAAAAGAAGTGTCGGAAGATTGGCCAGATGATCGTCAATAATCATATTAAAGCAATTAATTTTTGCAAAAAAAACGTCGGAAGATTCTCGAGAGACAGTTATAATCATAATAAAGAAATATTGTTGCACCAGGTTGCGGCTTGGCAGACTCTTCAGCCTGGATTCTTTCCTGTGCTGGGTCTTGCATCTTACCAGAGCGTGTTTCAACCATCCTACAAATTTATAAAAGGGAATAACGAGATAAGTCTTCTTAAAGTAGCCACCAGATTCCTTTATTTATTTTCTCACATCAAAGAGAGCAGTGAAGTCACACGTGTACCTAAATACAAATGATGACAATCTAAATAATCTGTGTTTTAAATAAATATCATAGAATATTTTATATAAAAATAAATAAATATATAATTTAAATTTCAAATATATTAAAAATAATATAAGAAATACGCCATTAATCATGATGTAACACTTCCCCCTCTCCAGAGGTCGTCACGTCCTCGTGAGTTACCTCATCAATTCTCTCAAAATAGGGTTTGAGTCTTGAGACATGGACAATCAATGGGTCTTGGCCAGGATTATCTTTTGGCTCAATTAAGTAATTTACGTTAGACAGCTTCTTTAATATTCTATATGGGCCAAAATATTTTCTCAGTAGTTTCTCACACTTTCCTATTTTCCTAATTGGTGTCCAAACTGCTACTAATTCTCCTGGTTCGTAGCTTCTTTCCATGTGTTTCTTGTCATAGTTCTTTTTCATTCTTTCTTGAGTCTTTATTGTGTTGTTAATAACTAATTTTCTTGTTCTGTTTATTTTGTCTAAGTGATGTTTTATGTATTCATCATAATCATCTTTGTCAATGTCCACCGAGATATTCCTGTCGTCCAAAAGAGACGTGGGTTCTCTTCCAAACATCAGGAAAAAGGGAGAATATCCTGTGGTTTCCTGAATTGTAGTATTGTAAGCGTGAGTGATGAATGGGAGTATTTCGTCCCAATTTTTCTGATCAGTGTTCACATACATACTGAGCATATTGATCAATGTTCTATTTAACCGCTCTGTCAATCCATTAGTCTGGGGATGATAGCTTGTTGTGAAGCAATGTTTAATCTTGCACGTTTTCATCACCTCTTTCATTAAATTACTGGTAAATTGAGAGCCTCTGTCACTAATAAGATATTGTGGGGCTCCGTGCCGAAGAAAAATATCCTCTACTAGAAATTTAGAAACTTCTTTCACTGTTGCTTCCGAGACTGCTCTTGTTTCTGCATATCTAGTGTAGTAGTCCGTCAGCACGATTATCCATTTTTTCCTGTTTTTCGTAGATGGTAGTGGACCAACAAAGTCAATTCCAATTCTTTCGAAAGGAAAGTTGGCTGGGGGGATGGGCTGTAGTAGTCCAGAAGGTAATTGGTTTGAGCCTTTCCTACTTTGGCAAAGGTGACACGTTTTAACGAATTCTGAGACATCCTTTAGCATGGATGGCCAAAAGTATTTACTCTTTATTCGGTACATGGTTCTGGCGACGCCCAGATGGCCATTCGACATATGATTGTGATATTCTTTCATAATTTCTCTCTTTTTATTCTCTGGAACCACAAGCAACCACGCCCTGCCTTCAGGGTTCGGGTTTTTCTTAAAGAGGCATCCATCTTCTTCTTTAAAGTTTTGCGCAATTGATCGCCTGCTTCCATTAAGGTTTTTCTTAACACTTTCGATAAATTTATCCTCTTCGTCTGTTATTTGATTTAAAAATAGCCTTTCAAAATCCTCATCCCAATCAGTTTCTGGTAAGGGCCCCCTAGATAAGCCATCGGCGTCCAGATGCTTCTTTCCCGATTTATGTATTATATCGAAGTCATATTCTTGAATTTTCAATGCCCATCTTGCCAATCGACCTGTTGGATCCTTCAAGTTTTTGAGCCAGCATAAGGCGTGATGGTCTGTTACTATTTTAAAGTGTCTTCCATAAAGGTAGGGTCGTAATTTTGACATTGACCAGACAACGGCCAGACATTCTTTTTCAGTGGTTGAATAATTTTGCTCCGCTTTACTTAGGATACGACTCAAATATGAGATCACCTTCTCTTCACCACCGATGTCTTGGACAAGTGTTGCACCTATGCCGATGTTGGACGCATCAGTATGAACATAAGTAGGTGCATTTGGATTGAAGTGACCTAAAATTGGTGGACTTAATAGTGCTGTTTTTAGGGTTTGAAACGCTTCCTCTTGTCTTTCTGTCCAGGTAAATGATACACTTTTTTTTATAAGGTTGGTCAAAGGGTCAGCAATTTTTGAAAAGTCTTTGATAAATTTTCTATAATATGAACACATTCCCAAAAAGGATTGTACTTCTTTGACCTTTTTGGGCCGAGGAAAATTTCTGACAGCTTTGATGTTATGTTCCGCGGGTTTTATACCATGTTTGCTCGTTATATAGCCGAGAATCTCCAATTCTTCAAAAGCAAATCGGTATTTTTTGTCGTTTAACCTTAAATTAGATTCACGAAAACATCTAAAAACAGCTTCAAGTCTTTTGAGGTGCGTTGGAAAATCCGGGCTATATATGATAACATCATCCAGATAACACAAACAAATTTGCCATCTCAGATTTCCAAGCATATTCTCCATATTTCTCTTAAAGGTAGCAGGTGCGTTACAAAGTCCAAAAGGCATCACGTTGAATTCATATAACCCATGCGCTGTAGTGAAAGCTGTTTTCTCTTTGTCTCTTTCTTCGACTTCAACTTGCCAATATCCAGATCTGAGGTCTATTGCTGAGAAGTGTGTAGATCCTTGGAGAGTATCCATAACTTCGTCTATTCTAGGGATCGGATAGACATCTTTTACTGTCACACTATTCAGTTTTCTGTAGTCCACACAAAATCTGTATTTACCATCTCGCTTCTTGACCAATATTACTGGAAAAGACCAGGGGCTAGAAGATGGCCTAATTATGCCTTCTGTAAGCATCTCGTCAATTTGCTCTTTTATAATATCTCGTTCTTTAGCACTTACCCGGTAAGGCTTCGCGTCTTCTGTGTCTATCCGATGTTTTGCCAAATTGGTTCTCCCTATTCTCGATGAAAAAAGATCTCCATACCTTTCTAAAACTTGTTTTAACTCCTTCTGTTCCTTTGGTGAAAGATTTTCGTTTATTTGGAATCTAGGTTCTTCGTTCTTTTCTACCTCTCTTTCTCGACTCACATTTATTTTCGCTGGACTACTTCCAAAAGCCAATGTTTGGTTTTTCATTATTTTTAACGGTCGAGGATACGGATTAGTTATCCAGATGTGTGTTTCCCTATTTATAACATTGATCAAGCTTCTTGCTAGACGAAGTCCATTTGTTTGAAACATTTTGCTGCTCTCCTCGAAAATATATTCTCCATCCTCTGTTTCTACCAATGCCTTGATCAATTTCATGGAACATTCCGGTACAATGGAATCCTTGGCACTCTTTATTTTCAACATTTCAAAATTGATTTCGTCATGATTATTCGTCAAATCATATTTTATAGTTTCTTGCTTACAATCTATTTTTGCGTTCATTTTCTTAAGGAAATCTCTCCCAAGAATTAATGTCCGTAAATGCGTTTTCAATATCACAAAGTTGTGTGATAATGTTTCGTCATCAATTTTTATATTTAAAAATATACTTCCTACCATGTCCAATTTTTTTCCATCGGGTCCTGCACAAATTTTTGCGAGTTTACTTATACCATGGCCTGTATCGAGGGCCGTTCTGAGGTCGACCACTGAGAGGTCAGCACCTGTATCAACCAAAGCTTCAAAAGTCCCTATCTTGTCCACATTAATTTTTAATTTGTATTTAGGGTCCAACTTCTTGATTCCGTTTATGGTCGACTTGCTTTGATTGACAGATTCAGGCGCGACGCTTAGTTTAAATCTTCCAACACGGAATATCTATTCCGGGTAGGAATATTTGTCTGTGTGCTATGACATACATCAGCATAAAGCCGAGGTCCTAATTTCTCTGATATTTCATTCATTTGGCATTTTTCTTCGACCTTCTCTTGGGTATCTGCTGGATCCTCTTCTAGGATTCTTATAAACTTGACCCTACAATAACGGGCCACGTGCCCTGGCTTGTTACATTTAAAGCAGATTGGTCTTCCATCTTCCGTCCTATTTTTGCTCACTTCTTGGCTTTTATTGTAAGTGTTTCTCTGAAGGTTTGGTTTCGGCACAAAGTTAGGATTATAAGGACGTCTAGGGGTAGAGGGCTGGGGAAAGTTGTTTCGATACTGTCTGGGGGTAGGAGGGGAGTCGTTCTTGTAATTATTGGAAACAGGGGCTTGGGGCCTGGAAGTGGTCTGGTAGTTTCGTGCGGCAGTCGGCGGCACGTACCTCGATTGTTGTTGGGGTCTAGAATAGCGTGGACCGTTATATAGGTTTCTGGATTTCTCCACACGTTCCCGATACTTCTTTTCAAAAGAATCCATTTTCTTGCACACGACAAGAAGGTCATCGGTCGTTTTAGGAGGGTTCAGGTAGAGCGCGAATGAGTACTCTTTTTTCAGTCCTCCAATAACATGTTCAATTTTTGTTTCTTCTTCCATTGCGGGGTCAACCTTGTTGCACAACACTAGAATGTCTTCCGCGAACCTGATTGCTGGTTCATTCCAGTGTTGCATTCTGTTGAGCTTCATTCTAAGTTCTTCTTTATTCGCGTCCAAAGAAAAATCCTGAATGAGGCGGAATTTAATATTTTCCCAGCTCGTGAAACTAGCTTTGTGTAAATTCAACCAGGTTTTAGCGCTTCCCGTCATGTTCATGGCGGCATAACGAGAGATAATGTAGTCTGCCCAATGGTACAAGAAGCCAATTTCTTCAAGAGATTCAATCCATGGGCGAGGGTCTTCCGTTCCATCATACTTGGGGATGTCGATGTTGGGATTCAGGACAACTGGGTCGGAACTAGCATCTCTACCAATTGTTGCACCAGGTTGCGGCTTGGCAGACTCTTCAGCCTGGATTCTTTCCTGTGCTGGGTCTTGCATCTTACCAGAGCGTGTTTCAACCATCCTACAAATTTATAAAAGGGAATAACGAGATAAGTCTTCTTAAAGTAGCCACCAGATTCCTTTATTTATTTTCTCACATCAAAGAGAGCAGTGAAGTCACACGTGTACCTAAATACAAATGATGACAATCTAAATAATCTGTGTTTTAAATAAATATCATAGAATATTTTATATAAAAATAAATAAATATATAATTTAAATTTCAAATATATTAAAAATAATATAAGAAATACGCCATTAATCATGATGTAACAATATATTGATGAGAAATATTTTGTATTATCTCTAGTACATAATACACAACACGTTGTAAAGGTTATGATAATCATGGTGGGCAGTATTTGGAGACTGATCATACTGTAAGTGCATCCCATATACACACGTGGAAAGCAGTTCGACTTCGCACTTACAAATATTCCAGAGCCCCGTGAGGTTACTCCCACTCACTGGTGGAATGGGACTTTTTCAAGAATCGGGGGCTATTGGAGCAGTATTTATCTATTTGAAAAAGTGTCCAATATTCGGAATTCGATCCCCAGGTCGTGGCTGTCGGAGGGTTTACACCACTAAATCCACTAACCCTGGCCAGGCTCTCCCATTATTTTATCATTGCAGTAAGAATACAGTAGAAAATTGTTTAATTTCAAAAATAATCATACCACAAGAATCAAAAATAGTTTCAATTTCTTATATAGAAGAATATTTGTTAGGTTACTACATTTAGTATGCTATATCATTTGAAAATGATCCTACATAAAATTACCGCTGTACAAGCTAAATAAAATTTGAAATTCAGAAATGCACTGGTCGGAAAAATCGAATCAATGAAGGTCATTTTCCATTATCTACTCTATGGCTCGCCAATTAACACAAATTAACTCTTTATAATAAAATATAATGCGGCTTATGATTGTAGAACGACATTTGAAAATATCCTGCATGTGTTTCTTTTGAACGGAAAATCGAAATTTATTTTAAGGAGAAATAACGATTATTTCTTCTAACCTTAGGGATGAAGTATGAAAGGATGAATTGTGATTATATGTTTCACAATTCATCCTTTCATACTTCATCCCTAAGGTTAGAAATAATCGTTATTTCTCCTTAAAATAAATTTCGATTTTCCGTTCAAAAGAAACACATGCAGGATATTTTCAAATGTCGTTCTACAATCATAAGCCGCATTATATTTTATTATAAAGAGTTAATTTGTGTTAATTGGCGAGCCATAGAGTAGATAATGGAAAATGACCTTCATTGATTCGATTTTTCCGACCAGTGCATTTCTGAATTTCAAATTTTATTTAGCTTGTACAGCGGTAATTTTATGTAGGATCATTTTCAAATGATATAGCATACTAAATGTAGTAACCTAACAAATATTCTTCTATATAAGAAATTGAAACTATTTTTGATTCTTGTGGTATGATTATTTTTGAAATTAAACAATTTTCTACTGTATTCTTACTGCAATGATAAAATAATTGGAGATCCTGGCCGGGGTTGGGAGATTAGTGGTGTAAACCCTCCGACAGCCATGACCTAGGATCGAATCCTCAATTGGACACTTTTCCTTCAAAAAAAAAACTGTTCAAATGGCTCCTTATTCTTATGAAATCCCAACCCATCAATGGGTTCGAGTAACCTCACGGGGCTCTGGCACATTTGTGAGTTCAAAAGTCGAACTGCTTTCTACAAATGTAGATATGTGGTGCATTTACAGTAAAATCAGTCTCCAAATACTGCCCACAATGATTAACATGGCCTTTACCGCATGTTATGGCGCCTATAATTACAGCTGTACAGGCTGAATAATATTTGAATTTTAAAAAAGGCACTAGACGGAAATATCGATTCAATGAAAGTCATTTTCCATTATCTACTTTATGGTTAGCCAATTAAAACAAAATAACTCTTATTTTGAAATAGATATATCTTTAAGCCTCAGAGAGAGAAGTCGTTTATTCTCCAATATTAAACAAGTTTTTATAAGAATATAAGAAAAGCTGATTATTTCTTATTCTAGAGCATTAACTTTACTGAAGCGTGGATTAAAGGGATTATAACTGAATGTATCAATAACCCACACTCAGTTTTATAAGCTTTTTTCAAATTAGTTTTTTTTAAGATGATTAACTGATATATCTAATTAATTTTCAATGTTAATTAGGAAAATAATTATCTTTCTTAATGCACAGAGGGAACTGTCGGTGGACTAGAGAAATTAATTACCAGGTAAATAATGAGGAAAAACCTCGCGAAGTATAATTGGAGTCAAATTGAGAAAGATAAGGGAACCTGGTAAATTTCCTATCTCAATAAGTCAGGTTTAAACGTGGCTTATTGGTTAGCTTGGTATTCACGCCGACCTAGTTCATTAAGTTCACATTTTTATAGTTTAAAAAATTTTGGCACCTATATAATAGGCCATAACAAATAAATTTATTAAAATAAAAAAGGCATGTCCTAACCATGCTCACATGATATCTCTAGATGGCAGAGCGCCATCTAGTGGAACAAAAATAAACTAAACGTTTATTTAACTCGTTCCGTGATATTTGGCCAACCCAATTTCTTGATAAATCAAGAAAAGTCAACCACGTACGCGTTTCGGGCTGTTGGCCCTCGTCAGTGTGGTGCAGACTGTACCTCTACGACCAAATAATTTTTCCAGAGGCTTCCTGAGAATCACGTTTAGTTTATTTTTGTTCCACTAGATGGCGCTCTGCCATCTAGAGATGCTCATGTGAGCACTGTCAGAATATGCCTTTTTTATTTTAATATCAACACTTGACCGTTTTTTATACTTTTATTTATTTTTTATTTTTTTCTCAAAGAAATTTATATATATTTTTTAAAAGGTATCTCCTTATCGTGCAACAGAAAGATATGCCTTTTTCTTAATTTATTCACCTTGTCCCAGTACAATTTAACTACAATTTTACTATTTTTTCATATATATTAAGATAAAAATATTAGACTTCCAGTAAAAGTTTTTTTTTACAAAAAATCTAATACAATAAATCGCTAATAGAACAATAGTTATAATCAAATAATATGGCCTATTGCCGATTCAGTATATCATGTTTTGCCGTGTAGAAGGTCTTTCCTGCCCTATAGTTTTAGACATTTGTGAATTAAATATTTCTGAAACGAAATTTTTCCCTGGAAACTTGATATTTTCACATTGAGATACAAGGGATTATTTTATTGAAAAATACATAGTGTTATAATAATACGACCAAATCAGGATTGACAACGTTAGAACCTGGATAGTTGCCTCGAAAGTGTAAAACCTTCTTGTCATCTATAATTACATATTTCCACAACATAAATATCCTTTCTCTGTCCAATATTCTATGAGATTATATAGAAATATATAAAGCCTTATAAAATAAAAGGATTTAAAAGCGCGAATGTTTCTTATATACATAAAACGAACTTCTACTGTCCTTACTGCGATGAAAAAATATATTGGGAGGGCTTGGCTCATCAGCTTTCATCGCAGTAAGGACAGTAGAAGTTCATTTCATGTATATAAGAAACATTCGCGCTTTTAAATCCTTTTATTTTATATGTATAGATGGCGCGTTATTGCTTTGTGTTAATATAAAACCTTACGCAAAAAGTTTTTTTATTACAAAACACCGCGAGTTTTCGAGCTCTTGCCATGTTTTTGTAATAAAGAAATTTTTGGGTAAGATATTTTGATATTTTTATAAAAATCGCAATTTTCTTTATTCTGAATTCTATAAGATATAATTCCAAAAATATTTTTTCAAATAAAGTACAGGCAAAATGAATTTAAGAAATAAGATTTAAAAACAGTTAAAATTCCAAGTTTTCAATGTAAGCCAAAACAATGTGGAAAACGAGGAATTTCCCCTTTTAATCATTTTTTAAACCCCCTTGTCTAATTTAATATGTTTACATTAATAGAGAAAATCGGTGTTGAATATTTACACATGTTTTACACTCAGAAAAATCTCTGTATATTATTATAACCACAAAGAAACCAATATAATTACAGGGTCAACTAAGTTTACAACCAGAATTGTCAAAATCGTTTTATTATATTAAATAAAAATATAATTAAATTATAGTTTTGTAATTTACGTCACAGAAGACCCTCTTCTCCGACAAAATGTCCATAAAGTTTTTAAAAATGGTGAGGAAAACACTAATGATCTGAAACTTTACTTCCATTGAAACAAACTAGTAAATTTGGTATAAAACTTTCAATAAAATTTCAATAAAAGAATAATGATAAAAGGAATAGTTGCTATATAAATATCACTATTCCTTTATTTGTTAAAATATAACGATTTCTCACATGCTTATATGTTAAAATATCATTAAAATAGATTTAAATTGTAGTTTTCTTTTTAAATCACATATATAACAATAAAGAATAATGGTAAACAAAATTTAATTTATAAGTATTATTTACTGAACGTGTTTCCTTTATTCTGTAAATTACATTCTTTTTCATGCTTACCAGTTCATTAGGTTCATATTTGGGGAAATATTTTGACCGGTTGTTGTGCTAACACATGAAGACTTGCTGGTTTACCAAATCAAATGATTGTTTTGAACGTCGTATTTTTAAATAAGAATTATAATTGTTACAATTATCCTTTAAAGCTATAAATGTAGGTTTTATACTCATGGACAAAACTTAAGGATCGGAAAGTCTTTAATGTCGCATATCGTCTGTTTATTTTTTTTTAAAGGAGACAGAGATAATTTGGTTCACACTTGGTTATCTACTATGTCTTTAATAAAGGGGTCAGTGTGTATCAAATATCTTACAGAGGTTTTGTCTGAATCCCGATATACATGTTAAAAGGTATAACCTCCTTAGGTTTTATCCATGAGAGTATATCTTTTGATAAAATAATCCACACACATTTTGACGATATAAAAATTGTATTAATAATAATTCCATTTTCTTGTGTGCACCATTCATATACCAAATCTACACGCCACGGCGGTTTACAATGCTTCTCATGTTACAGAAGACACACTTCTCAGACAAAATGTCCATAAAGTTAGAAAGAAATGGCGAAGAAAACATTAATGATCTGAAACTTTACTTCCATTGAAACAAACTAGTAAGTTTGGAATAAAATTTTCAACAAAATTTCAATACATATTCTAACAATACCTGTAAGGAAAACTTTGTTTAAAGGTGAATGCCTTTTTGCTGTTAGGTGCTCTTAATTGCAGGGAGAAGGCTGTTTGCCTCGCCCACGCCAGCGGCAGCAAAAATAAATTTTCTTTTCTGCTTAGAATAGAGTTATTTTTGGATTTAAAAAAAGCAATTTCTCTGAAGGGAAAAATATTTTTATGAAAATATTCTGGGAAATAACAATAAAGTAACTTTCCTCGATATATAGGGCCACAATAGGATTCTAGAGATTTAATATTGTTTCTGGGGTATTCGGGAATGAGCCTTGATGAAAAGATCATTGAAACTTTTCAATAATGATCTTTATCTCATTAAACCTCAATCAGCACAATATGGTTGAAGAACTCCACGTGTATCAGACAAAAAAGATGAATCTGTATATGACCGGTGGTCTTAATAAAGCTGTGTTTGTATTAAAAACACACACACACACTAAAATTGCAACTTTAAGCTGATCTTTTTGGCACCAGTTCGAAACCCGATGTCAGGGAAATTCATTGATAATAAATATATAATTTAGACTATTGACCACCTTTGTGCACCAACGTATATATAAATTTAATTGAATCCACAAGCAATCCAGGGTTAGGTTTCGGGGGCTTAACATGCTCTTCAACAGGAGCACTTAGAGGCATAACTTCCAGCTATACACCCCTGCATACGCGCCTATAAGCTATACCACTAGTTGCTCCTGATGAAGGGCATGTAGCCCGAAATATAGAGAAATAAAAATGGTAAAATAAACTTAAACCTGAATTAATTATCACAGGCTTACGGATTTCGACAATTACTAAAAAGACACATGGATTGCTTGTTGATTTTATTAAATTATAAGTCGGGGATGAATATGTATTATATATGTCAATCTTATAGGAAACGAATAAAGATTTTTCTCACACACAAACTTTTACATTTTCGATGATAAAGTTTAAAATACTTTTACGAATATTGAATAAATGTAAAAAAGGCATATCTCGCAAACAATCCTCTCTCTTCCATTTATTAATTGCGCTATAGGGTAAAAGTGAACCGCACCTGGAACAACAAACAGGTTGGATTATCTTAAAAACTAAAATAATGGCTTTGTTGTTCTAAATTAAATTGACCCGCGAGTTTTTTCTTGTTTTGCTTGCTGCTGATTGCTACGTAAGTACCCACCTGGATATCCGAACTAGCAGGTAGTCTTAATACCATAGTAACATAGTATTTATCTTTCTTGAAAGTAAAGATACTTCGGCCAGTAAATCTTTTTATTACTTCGACGTTTCGACAAAAATATTTTGTCCTCGTCAGGAGCAAACAAAAATTAAAACGTCGAGGTAATAAAAAGATTTACTGGCCGAAGTATCTTTATTTTCATGAAATATGAATGCCGGCCAGGCAGCATCTATCTTTACGATAGTATTTATCGCCTATTTTCATAATTTTGCCAATTTTTCTAAAATGTGTTTCCTAACCATCCTGCTCCACCCAACCACCAGAATTTTCATTTTAATAGGAGGCGAGATTTGTGGACACAGATATTTTCTATTGGAGAGTATATTTGCAACAAGATAAAAAGTATACTTCATAAAATACTTGATTTTCACCAATAAAGAAATTGACATAGAACAAATAATCACCTTCTTTGGTGACTCTCCTGATTTAGATAAGTCTTCTTCCTTATATATTTAATATGTCTCAATCGCTTAGAACATTACACTCATGGACAAAACTTAAGAAAGTTGTACCTTTTAGCATGTATATGACTTTCACCAAAGTGTGCCTGGATTATGGTGCCATGATCAACGAAAGTGCACCCGTACACCTCATTCCATGAGGCTCGAGGAGCATGAGCTCATGGAATTCGTGTAATCTTTATACAAGGTGATAAGAAACAACAAAAGGCATATCGGGATTCAGACAATAACTCTGAAAGATATTTGATACACCGTGACCTTTATTGATGACACACGAGATAACTAAGTGTGAACAAAATTTTGCTTCTGTATCCTTCAAAAAAAGTAAGAAAGAAAAACAGACAACCAGAGACATCAAACTTTCTTATGTTTTGTCCATGAG
Organism: Cordylochernes scorpioides; assembly: GCA_030710605.1. NCBI lineage: Eukaryota > Metazoa > Arthropoda > Arachnida > Pseudoscorpiones > Chernetidae > Cordylochernes > Cordylochernes scorpioides. The sequence continues at coordinate 20,921,993 of CP092863.1, forward strand.
TGTATATTTACTAAAAAACGATAAGAACAACGAAATATATTTAATTTATTATATCCATAATGAAGAATATATCTTAAAAAAATAAATTGCTTGAAATAAACACAAATATTTGCAGAAATCCAACATAACCAGTCTATGTAATTAAACAAAAAGGGACTCTGGCACATTATAAATTTAAAGTTAATAACTATCATCGAAAAATCATGGCCTGTTTTATGTACATATAAGATAATTGACAATGATAGGTGTAACTATGCTTTCTTAGAGCTTTTAGATACTAAAAATGTTTCATAAAAAGGATACAGGAAAATTTGTAAACTTTCTTTAAAGTCGTTTTTTTTTTCTCCAAAACACGAAAATTTCAAGATATAAAATCCAGTAATAGAGAGAGGGTTTGAAGTACACTTGATAAAAGGTTTTATGAGAGAGAGAGAGAGAGAGTGTATGTAATATAATAAAAATGATTCAATAAAGAGTGGAGGAGGTTTTAGCAATAAATGGGTTCGCGTCTGAAACAATTTATTTTGAAGATGAAAAAGACAAATTTTTAATATTTAAAAATATTTCATTGTAATTTATTTTTTGAATATTTTGTGTTCTGTTGTGCACTCTCTTTAACTTTTAAACTCAATCAATATTATATATGTTTATTTTTTCCTATGAAAAATAGACACTTCGGCCAGTTAGAGTATTTTATTTTCTCAACGTTTCGACAAAAATATTTTGTCTTCGTCAGGAGAAGTAAATAAAAATAAAGCATTTGGCAAGGCGTAAAAATTGTTCTGAGGTTGCAAGTGCGGTCTCCTTATATATATTTATAGGGTGATTTGATGTTGTCTATTTATTCACATGCATAAAACACTCATGGACAAAACTTAAGGAAGTTGTACCTTTTAGCATGTAAATCGGGTTTCAGACAATAACTCTGAAAGATATTTGATACACAGTGACCTTTATTGAAGATACACGAGATAACCAAGTATGAACAAAATTACTTCTGTCTCCTTCCATTTCTTACGTTTTGTCCATGAGTATACGTATTTTGTATCTTGAATATAGAAGTTTCCTTGTTGAGACATTAATAGTTGACATTAAAAATAAATGACACTTCGGCCAGAAAATATTTTATTTTCTCGACATTTCGACAAAAATAGTTTGTCTTCGTCAAGAGAAAATAGAAATAGAGTATTTGGCAAGGTGTTATAACTATATCACTATAATTTATATAATACGTATATTAATAATGCATTGACAAATGCTTTATGTTTAGTTGTTCATGATGAGTACAAAAGGTTTTGTCGAAACGTCAAGGAAATAAAACCTTTTCTGGGCGAAGTGTCTTTTAATTTTGAGAGAACATATTATTTTATGTGAAAAATAGTACAAATGTGATATTGTGCTGGGATAAGGTGCATAAATTATGAAAAAGGCATCTCCTTATCGTGTAACTGAAAGTTGCTGATGGCTTGCGGCATCTATCGGAATAAAAATCAAATATTCTCGTTGATGGATGGATGGATGAATCTCGTCAAGAATGAGCATTTGGCCACTTCTAGAATAATTAAAAATCAACGAGAATAGTTGATATTTATTCCGATAGATGGCACAAGTCATCAGCAAATTTCAGTTGCACGATAAGGAGATGCCTTTTTCTTAATTAACATATTATTTTACATTCTTAAAAATAAAAATATCATTGAAGCCATTGAATAATACTATTTACAAGTAAACCTTCAATTTTAGACATTCATGTCCCGAGATCGATTCCCGCGTTGAGCTTTTTTTTTTCTGAAGAAAATAAACTTCTTCAATGGGCCACGATTCTTGCAAAAGTTCAACTCCACTGATCAGTACAAGTAATTAAATAAGGCTCTGACATACTTGTAAATTAAGAGTAGAACTGCTATTTACATGTGTAGACATGTGGCGCAATAAAGGCAGTCGGTAACTACCCCCCATGAATAACATGGTCTGTGGACAACACACACATGAGTTTTAGGGATAATTTAAAAAATAAAGAACTCTCCACTGGTTTTGCTAGGAATAAACAGATATGGTTGAATCAGAAATTGTAAATAAATTGTAATTGGATTTATATTAAAAAGGACAAAACATTTCCCTAAATACCCACAAAAGTTCACTTTTTTCACAATTCCTTTTCAAATATTTATATATTTTTTCCCGTTTTTAAATTCTCAATATTTTATTCTTTATATGTGTGACACAGGGGCTGTGATGTGATAGATTTAATATGAATAATAAATATTTTGACCATTTGATTAATTAAACACAAATGGAATTTAAAAATATTTTATTTCTATATAAGAGGCAAGAAGGAAAAAAACAGTAAATTGATTTAAAAACACTCCAATAGACAGGAGTCTTCAAAAAGATTTATTACCGAACCATTCAAAAACGATAATGAACACAATTGGCTTTAATGAAGCAGAAGAAATAAGCATATTTCTGAAGTTTTGGCGGTAAAAAGTCGGAGAATAATTCCTTCACATTTGAAGAAATGGATAAAAAAGGAATTATTAAATTTCAAATTGTTCCCCCTTTATTTACGAAACTATATATTTTATTCAAAAGTCTTTTGTTTAAATTTTTTTATCTTTTTCAAAATGAATTATTAGAAAACTTTTGAAAAGTCAATTTGTGAATACAAACTTTTATTTTAAGTTTTGGAATATAAACAAGCAGACAAAATATAAATATATTTATGTATACAATTTCTTTTAAATATGTCATCATTAAAATTATTTCCACTACGTGTAAAATAAATATTATAGTAAAATAAATAAAAATATAAACATCGTTATAAATTAAAATAAAATATATTTATAGAGATTTATTATGAGAATATCGCGCTTTGTGTGTTGAAATAAATAAATAAATGAGAATATGTAATCGAGGTTAAATTATATTAATAATTATTAAGAAAATTTTGAGAAAGAAATCGCGTGGAATTAGGTTTGTCATTCGGCGGTTGATGGTTACCAAAAACACCACTACAATAATTTTTTAAAACCATCATACCCCAAAGGTGCAAGCCATCAGAAAATATTAGTTGTACGATCAAGAAATGCCCTTTTTTACTATTTAATTTGTTTTCTAACTACAATTCTAATATCGAAATATATTTTATCGTTGTCATTTTCTCACCAAATGAATATTCTGCATACACTCAGTATATATATCAAACAATCATCCCACAAATCTTCTGAAACAGAAATTGGCGAGAGTAAATTTTACAAAGCATCACTCCATATGGAGATGCAAACTCCTATTCGATAAAATTCAAAGATGCCAACTTAATAAAAATATGACACTAACAACTATTTCTTTATTATAATAAATAAACGCATCGTTTAGATTTTTGTTCCATATTTTGAATATAACATCAAACGAATAACGTTAATTTTATGCTAATTGTATATCTTCCTTCGTATCAAAGGCCTAGTAAATAATTGAATAGTTTCATTTTCAAAAGTGCTTGCGTCTTATTTACCAATATAAAAAAACACCTTTTCTCTACGACCTACTGTCTTTATTTTAGGAAATATAGGGTGAATGTTCTGTGTACAAATATAGATTTAAGGTTGTACCAAAAGTTTGTAAACATATTATGATTATGATTTATATTTTGCAAGTGTTTACGAACTTTTGGGACAACTTTGTAATTCTGAAACTTGGCCTATCTGCTGATTGGACACCTTTGATATAGAACATCAGAGATTAAATCATTATTCTATAAGAATTATGTTATAATTTTACCCAAGGTTACTAATATTACCAAGGTTCTCCCAAAAGTTCTTAAAAACTTGGAAAAGATAAATTACAATGTGAAAAAGTAAAAATTAATATCAGTTAAAAAGTTTTTTTTTTATTATTTAAATTTGCAATCTTTCGAGCAAATATACTGTTCTTCAACGGGCTGATATTCTTCTATGTACAAACTATCTATGAATATCAGCCCGTTGAAGAACAGTATATTTGCTCGAAAGCTTGCAAATTTAATTTAAATATAAAAAAACTTTTTACCTGATATTGATTTTTACTTTTTCAAATAATTTCTGGGTAACTATTGCTTACATAAATTACAATCATGTTTTCGAATTTTTGGGACATTCTTGTATAATAAATTAAAACTATTTTTGACGCGTATGATTCTTTGTAAAATAAAACAATTTTCTACTGCCCTTACTGCAATAATAAATTAATTGGAGAGCCTGTTTCATCAGTAGTGAACCCTCCCAGCGATTTCGCTAGACTTTCCCATTATATTATCATTGCAGTAAAGGGCAGTAGAAATTGCTTTATTAAAATGACTCATATATACGTCAGTAAATACAGATGTTGGGATGATCTTGATCAAAATATTCTAAGACGAAGTCTTATTTCCTGGATAAATCAATGCAGGGCTGTTGCTAAACGTCAAGGATTACAAATAGAAAACAATAAGTTGTACAAACATTAATAAATTATATTTAATAAAGCATAAAAATCGTTATTTTAAAAATAGAACACCCTCTGTAAATTCAATTTAGTATAACAGATGGTACGCTAATGCATCATATTAACAAATATAGATGATATTACATTGAGGAGAATGTATTACGACCCAATGGGCTGATGGTGAATGAGGCAAATTTTAATATTCCCCAATCAATAATAGCGTGGAAGGGGAAGAGATGACATATGGAGCTGTAAGAAGGAAACAGCTGTAATTACTCCTCTTGTTGCAGTTATAATTAAAATTGTCGTCAATAGTTTAAATAATTAGCTGGATCTGTGTCCACGGAATGTCACTGTGTCACAGCTGTCTGCAATATTCTAGGAATGTCAACACAGCTGGGACACCAGGAATGTCCGACCTGATGGAAGCCGAAGTGTTGTGCGAGTTTGGAAATACAATACTGAGAGTTTGTGTGTTTATTTCGGTTTATCGACATGACCAATATTTTGATTCGATATAAGGATGATGAGGTTTGGACTATTGAACTATATTTAGGATGAAAGATACATTTTATGGTTTAATTGAGGTATATTTAATATTGATCACATCTTGTGGAACTTGGTAGTTACACAGAGTTAAAGATTGAGGTTGAAACTGCGCTTTATTTTAATTTCACATTATAATTATATTTATATGGATAAATACAAATTTATATATATATATATTATATATAAATAACATATATAAAGTTGCGGGAGGATGATAATCATGTAACAAAAGAGTACACATCGCAAGTTGGGTGGTCTGTGTTGAAAGAACATCGTTAGTTTGGGTAGGCTGTGCTGAAAGAACATCGCAAGTTGGGGATACTGTGCTGAAATAACATCGCAAGTTGGGGATACTGTGCTGAAATAACATCGCAAGTTAGGGAGACTGTGCTGAGAGAACATCGCAAGTTAGAGAGACTGTGCTGAGAGAACATCGTTAGTTTAGGCAGGTTGTGCTTAAAAGAACATCGCAAGTTGGGGATACTGTGCTGAAATAACATCGCAAGTTGGGGATACTGTGCTGAAATAACATCGCAAGTTAGGGAGACTGTGCTGAGAGAACATCGCAAGTTAGAGAGACTGTGCTGAGAGAACATCGTTAGTTTAGGCAGGTTGTGCTTAAAAGAACATCGCAAGTTGGGGATACTGTGCTGAAAAAACATCGCAAGTTGGGTAGTCTATGCTGAGAGAACATCGTAAGTTTAGGCAGGTTGTGCTTAAAAGAACATCATTGGTTTGGGCAGACTGTGCTGAAAAAAAAACATCGCAAGTTGGGAAGACTGTGCTGAAAAAACATCGCAAGTTGGGAAGACTGTGCTGAAAAAACATCGCAAGTTTGGGAGTATGTGCTTGAGATAACATCGTTAGTTTAGGCAGGTTGTGCTTAAAATAACATCGCAAGTTGGGAAGACTATACTGAAAAAAAAATCGCATGTTCGGTATTCTGTGCTGAAAAAACATCGCAAGTTTGGGAGTATGTGCTTGAGATAACATCGTTAGTTTAGGCAGGTTGTGCTTAAAATAACATCGCAAGTTGGGAAGACTGTGCTGAAAAAAATCGCAAGTTGGGTAGTCTGTGCTGAGAGAACATCGTCAGTTTAGGCAGGTTGTGCTTAAAATAACATCGCAAGTTAGGAAGACTGTGCTGAAAAAACATCGCCAGTTTAGGCAGGTTGTGCTTAAAAAAACATCGCAAGTTGGGAAGACTGTGCTGAAAAAACATCGCAAGTTGGGGAGACTGTGCTGAGAGAACATCGTTAATTTAGGCAGGTTGTGCTTTAAAAAACATCGCAAGTTGGGAAGACTGTGCTGAAAAAACATCGCAAGTTGGGTAGGCTGTGCTGAGAAATCATCGTAAGTTTAGGCAGGTAGTGTTGAATCATCAGCGCGATACTATGATATGGTAGCTAGCTGAAATTGTTGTGACTAAGATAGACAAAACGAGAGAGAGAAGAGGTTGTTTTTAATATCTTTATCATCCATACTCTCTCTAAACACAATATTAAATAAATATACACAGAGAGGGGAAAGTTAAACAAAGGTAATTTATCAAAATAAGGATCCTACATTCAGAGCCAGCAGATAGAGTTCAATTTTCGAAATGTGTTCCTTATTAATGCTTGTTTAACTATTGCAAGTGTTATCTTGCTTAATTAAAATAAACTCTACCTTCTCAAATTAAATGTTTTGATTTGTCATTGAAACTCCAGTTAAATATAGAATACAGCTCTGTGAAAGCATTACCAGCCACAATCATTGATAAATCAACAATAAAAAGTATCATTAATGACGCTCTATTGCTTCATATAAATGAATAAATAGCGAAGATCCGTATATAATTCAGGCAACAAAATGAATTATAAATTTGTTTGATTAAAGGATGAATAAAATTCGTTTATTAGTAAATATAAAAGGAAAACTAAGATTATATAAAATTCTGACACATTAGATCGTTGCATACGATAAAGAGTTCAGAGCACGCACAGACCATCAACAAAAGTGAAGAAATTCATGTGAAAGTCATCTTTATACATTTTTAATATGTGAATAAAATCTAAAAAGTAAGATTTAAGCTATTAAGAAAAATGTTATTGTGATGTTATACTACATTTATATTCCATATACAAATTTAAAAGATATTTTCCAATTTATATATAATGAGGTTGTATTCTAAATATGTGTGTGGATGTATTGTAAAGTTAGGTGTTGGAATAAAAATGTTTCAAGCATTTCAAATAATTATAGAATCTCCGGAAACTTTAATTGGCACAGGAATATAGTAATTACACAGCTCTCAAAGTGACGGCGCCCTCGGCAACGAAACTAATTTTTACATGCAATTAGATTTAACTCCTGTTTAAAAAACATGAAATTACAGGTCAGCCGGAATGGCGAGGTTCTTAATGCACACTGCTGACGTTGCGAAGTACTTCCCTCGACTCTTTCTAAATTTGCATTATCAAATAGACCTTGTAATTTAATAGGACGATATGCAAAAAGTGCGCTTTTTCATTTTTGGTTTGTGCGATAAAACATCTAATTTTGTGAGAATATAAGCTTTCTTTTTTTAAATAAAAAAAAACATATTAAAACATATTCATTTTAATTTATGAGAAGAGAAAAAGCGCAGTGGAGATTTCCAAAACACCAGTTTTGGATAATTTGAAAAAAAAGCCAAGCTCTATGATATTAGAGAGAGAGATTCAATCTGCTCCTATATTCTACAGGTTAAAATCTGACACTGATAGGTAGTGGCTATCTAGGCCGAAGTCTACACGCCAATCTGACGTGTTCGATATTCTTAAGTGATAAATTTATTATAATTTATAATACAATATAATTCGGCTTATGATTTTATATATGATGTTTGACAATTATACCGCAAATGTTTCTTTTGAACGAAACATATAAATTTATTTTAAGGAGAAATAACGATTATTTCTATATTTAGGGATGAAGTATGAAAGCATGAATTGTGAAGAGTAATGATAAACGGAAAATAAAGTGTACAGGGATGGGAATCGAACCCACAGTGGTCCGCTTACCGGGAAGATGCCATATTCACAATTCATTCTTCCATACTTCATCCCTAAGGATAAAAATAATCGTTATTTCTACTTAAAATAAATTTAGATTTTTCGTTCAAAAAAACATTTGTGGTGTAGCGGCTCCCAAATATTAACTTTTCATATTTTCATTATAAGTTTTAATTTGTTCAATAACAATTTATTCAAATATAAATTAAAATATTCATCTTATAAATATATAATGCTCATAAAATATACTTTATTAAAATTATATGAATTAACATTAATATCACATTATTTGTGTGTTGTCATAATAATATATAATAAAAATAATTATACATCATTCTAAACATAAATCATATAATATATCAAACACATATATCTAACATTTTATAATATAGAAATGATTTTTGACATCAAGAAGAACATCAACATGTAGTATACAACAATACTTCTGATAATTTGTATTAAATTATTGTAATTAAAAGTTGATTTTACGATAAATAATTTGTTGTCTGACTCCGCTTAGATATCCATACCGCCCACAGCGATATAATTGTCAAACATCATATATTTATTATTCGATTGAAAAAAATGTCAGAAAAAAATAAAGTCACATCAACCAATAATTTATTTAACTCTCAACGCTCAGTAACCTGTTGTCACTCTTCTCCTTGTATTAACACTAAAGAAACATATACCATATACTATATATAGTAATATTTCTGAGATTAAAAATATGAATTGCAAGCCTTTGTATTTTATCATTCAAACATCTTGTTTAGTTTGAGTTAATTAATGACAATTGAGAATCCGAGAATAAAAAGACGTTTGTGAATCAGTGTGTATTCAAAAAGAAGGAAATTTAAAAAATATATTTTTAGAGGGATTGCTTCTCCTCTCTTTACCACTTTATTCAACCATTGGAATGTTTACAAACTACATGCCACAAGGAAAAATAATATATAAACTATTATAAACGCATAGGATTCTTTTTTTTTTAATAAAATAATTTCTACTGCCCTTACTGCAATAGAAAAATTAATTTACATTGCAATAAGGGCAGTAGAATTGTTTTATTAAAAAAAAAAGAATCCTACGCGTTTATAATAGTTTCGAATTTTCATAACAGACGACGCATTAAGGCATCATAAATAATATAGTAAAACGAGATATCTCTTTAAAAATGTGTTCTATTGGTGTTGATAAATAATTGAAAATACAAACACAATAGTACAGATATATAGCAGTAATATAAATGGATTTGTATCGAATTGTGAAGAGTAATGATAAACGGAAAAATAAAGTGTCCAGGGATGGGAATCGAACCCACAGTGGTCCGCTTACCGGGCAGATGCCATGTTCACAATTCATCCTTCCATACTTCATCCCTAAGGATAAAAATAATCGTTATTTCTCCTTAAATAAATTTAGATTATGTAAACAATATATAGTTTATATTAACATAATACATTAGCACGCCATCTATTTATACTATTTTTGATGTGTATGATTCTTTTTGAATTAAAACAATTTTCTACTGCCCTTACTGTAATGATATATTAATGGGATGGTATGTATGATAGATTAAACTTCCTGAAAAAACGCTGGAAGGGTTCACAATTAATTTAACATTGCAGTAACTCTGCCTTTGCCGGTCCCAAGCCCGGATGAAAAAGAAGGAGGGGGAGCAGTAACAAGCTCAGTAAAAAACCTAGACTCAGCTGGCCCGGCTGATAGTACCCTCTAAGGGCTCCAGGGATACAGGATGAGCAGCGTTTGTACTCCATGTTAGGAGCCGCTGCACATGGCGTATGTTCCTCATGTCAAAGGCGGCCTTTTCTTTTGGAGCTAAGTCGGCCTGCTACTAAGTAGTGCTCCCAATCTTAATGATGAAGGCAGACACATTCTACTTCACCCAATCATGACAGCTGTCATTCTGACTGGATTGGCTCATCCATTGATGAGCTCTACTAATCCCAGCACATCCTAATATGATTGAGCAGAGATAAGAAAGAAGAAGAAGACTACTGCAGTAAGGACAGTATAAAGGTGTTTTAATTCAAAAAGAATCATACGCGTACAAACAGTGTATTTTCTTATATACAGTTTATATAGATGGATTAAGAGAAAATAATTATTTGATTATTATTATCTTTCACTGTTAATTCTTTACTGAACCAGGTACGGTTAAATCTGTCTATAGCGCCCCCTCTTGGGATTAACCAAAATAGGGTGCTATAGAGAGGGGGTGCTATAGACAGGTCACTTTTAATGTAAATCGCATCGTACTACGTATTTAAAATCGGGCGCTATAGAGAGGGAGGCGCTATTTAGAGGGGGCGCTATAGACAGGTTTAACTGTACATCTCTTTTATCATGCATAGGTGGTTCATCTAAAAACATTATTTAAATTACATATGCTATTCCGTGTTAGAAACAGTGTTATCAAGGAAACCTAATGGGATGTCTACATATGCTTTTATGTTAATTATTTCAGACAACGTCGCCCAAACTCAATTATCTTATTGTGCAAATTGCCTGTTGATTTAGTAATTGATGACCTCCGTGTGTTATGATGATGAAAGCTGATGAATATTTAAACAGGTGTCAATATAGATTGGCAAGATGGATGTGTTATTTGTGTACGGTAAGTAATCCACATTACCATGTATGTACCAACATACACTTGTCTTTGAGAATTTGAAACTTTTATAGACACGTATGTTTCTATAATAGTTTAGAATTCACATAACATATGGCACGCTAATGTATCATAATATAATTGTTCTAATTAAGAGACTTAATTTGATGTTTGCGGAAGAGCGATTGTCTGAAGCATATTGTATATTTATAATTGTATGTAATTCTACTGTCCTCAAAGTTTATGACCATAATTCATTTAAAATAACACAAAGCAATAACGCGCCATCTATACATATAAAATGAAAAGATTTAAAAGAACGAATATTTCTTTTATACATAATACAAACTTCTACTGCCCTTACTGCGATGAAAAAAATATATAAATTCATTTAAAATACCCAGTCCAATAGTCTGTTATCAGTATCACTATAAGAAGAAAATGTAATATAATAGAGGTATGGTAGATTAAACTGGCGAAACGACTGGGAGGGTTCAAAACTGATGAGCTAGTCCTTTCCATCAATTTTTCATGGCAGTAATGGCAGTAGAAAATTGTTTAATCTTTAAAAGAATCGTACAGGTCTTTAATAGTTTGGAATTTTCATAACAGATTGCGGGCTAATGTATCATATACATCTATCGTTATTGCTCCCGAATCACTATTGGTTGTTAACTAATACATTTTTTATATTTTTAATAAGATTTGTATAAAATGTAATCATTTCTGGTTGGAAATTTATTTGTAGAACAAATATATTGTCATACAACAACCAATTTTAACTCGAGTCGCAACAATAATTTTATGTGTACAAGGAATATTCATGCTTTAATGCTTTCATTTCATATAAAGAGATGACACGGTATTGCTTGATATTAATGTATAATAGTAAATATTGAAGCTGCCTGGCCGGCATTCATATTTCTTGAAAATATCGCGTGAGAACGCCCTTGGAACTTTAGAAAGATTTTTAACGCCTTGCTAAATGTTTAATTTTTGTTTGCTCCTGACGAGGACAAAAGATTTTTAAGACGAGTAATCCTTTCAATATATTATAACACGAATAAAATTATAAAGGATAAGTTTCTTTATTGGTAATAAAAACTTTTTATTCCTGTAGAAGGGCTGCTTGCGCCCGAAAGCTCGAAACGGTTATTACCAATAAAGAAACTTATCCTTTATAATTTTATTCGTGTTACAAAATATTTTTGTCGAAATGTCGAGGTAATAAAAATATTTACTGGCCGAGGTATCTTTAATTTCAAGAAATATTAATGAATAAGTTACAATTGCTTGATGTACGAATATATTTCGTAAAATATTGAGTGTGATGTTCCACAAATACACTCATGGACAAACCTGAAGGAAGTTGTACCTTTCAGGATCCAGACAATCATTCTGAAAGATATTTGATATACAGTGACCTTTATTGAAGACAAACGAAATACCCAAGGTTAAAAAAAATCCTCTGTCTCCTTTAAAATAAAAAAGACGGCCGGCGACAATACTTTCCACCTCTTTAACTTTTGTCCGTGAATGTATTTATGAATTCTAACTATTTGTTTAACAACATAAGTCAATATATTCCTCCTACTTCCGCCGTGTGCACTCTTTTTTTGTAGACGCCACATCTCGAAGAACTCCCCTTCACTCCTAGGTCGCTGATTGATTGATCATATTGAAACGGTGGTAATGCTAGAGGCCAACCCAAAGAACCCACCGCCCTCACGATGCCGTTGACGGTAATACCACAGCAAAACTCGAAGAACCCACTTCTCTCACGATGATATTCACCGTTTTACCATAGTACAATTCGAAGAACCCACCGCCATCACGATGCCGTCGACAGTCTTATCAAAGTACAACCCGAAGAACCCACCGCCATCACGATTAGTTGACGGTGTCTTACCATAGTACAACCCGAAAAACCCACCGCCATCACGATGCCGTCGACAGTCTTATCAAAGTACAACCCGAAGAAACCACCGCCATCACGATTAGTTGACGGTGTCTTACCATAGTACAACAAGAAGAACCCACCGCCATCACGATGCCGTCGACAGTCATACCATAGTACAACCCGAAGAAACCACCGCCATCACGATTAGTTGACGGTGTCTTACCAGAGTACAACCCGAAGAACCCACCGCCATCACGATGCCGTCGACAGTCTTACCATTGTACAACCCGAAGAACCCACCGCCATCACGATTAGTTGACGGTGTCTTACCATAGTACAACCCAAAGAACCCACCGCCATCACGATTAGTTGACGGTGTCTTGCCATAGTACAACCCAAAGAACCCACCGCCATCACGATTAGTTGAAGGTGTCTTACCATAGTATAACCCGAAGAACCCACCGCCATCACGATTAGTTGACGGTGTCTTACCATAGTACAACCCAAAGAACCCACCGCCATCACGATTAGTTGACGGTGTCTTACCATAGTACAACACGAAGAACCCACCGCCATTACGATGCCGTCGACGGTCTTACCAAAGTACAACCCGAAGAACCCACCGCCATCACGATTAGTTGACGGTGTCTTACCATAGTACAACCCGAAGATCCCACCGCCATCACGATTAGTTGACGGTGTCTTACCAAAGTACAACCCGAAGAATCCACCGCCATCACGATTAGTTGACGGTGTCTTGGCATAGTACAACCCGAAGAACCCACCGCCATCACGATTAGTTGACGGTGTCTTACCATAGTACAATTCGAAGAACCCACCGCCATCACGATTAGTTGACGGTGTCTTACCAAAGTACAACCCGAAGAACCCACCGCCACCACGATTAGTTGATGGTGTCTTACCATAGTACAACCCGAAGAACCCACCGCCATCACGATTGGTTGACGGGGTCTTACCATAGTACAATTCGAAGAACCCACCGCCATCACGATTAGTTGACGGTGTCTTACCAAAGTACAACCCGAAGAACCCACCGCCATCACGATTAGTTGACGGTGTCTTACCATAGTACAACCCGAAGATCCCACCGCCATCACGATTAGTTGACGGTGTCTTACCATAGTACAACCCGAAGAACCCACCACCATCACGATTAGTTGACGGTGTCTTACCATAGTACAACCCGAAGATTCCACCGCCATCACGATTAGTTGACGGTGTCTTAACATAGTACAACCCGAAGAACCCACCGCCACCACGATTAGTTGATGGTGTCTTACCATAGTACGACCCAAAGAACCCACCGCCATCACGATTGGTTGACGGCGTCTTAACATAGTACAACCCGAAGAACCCACCGCTATCACGATGCTCTCTTACCATAGTACAACCCGAAGAACCCCGCCGGGCCTGTCGCGCGGTGACTAAATATTTTATGGTTAGCCGAGCAAATGGGATCACCTGCCGCCTGGCCAGAAGTTATGGAGGCCGACGGAAACTTTTATGGCACGATAAAATGGGAAGAAGGAAGGCTTCTATTAAATTTTAATGGGAAGAAAACATTGTTTTATTTGTTTTGTTAATGGGAAACTGTCGCCACTCATAGGACCCAGTTGGGGAAATGGTTGGAGGCCATTCGAGCGTGTGATCAAAGATAGATCTATTGATCGGATGCCAACACTGGGCTGTGGACTGGACAATCCTTCGGTTTACGATCACTGTAATTGCCAAGACATTATTGACACGTACACGGTGAAACTCGGGAAATACTTCTTCCTTCATCATGAATACGCCATGTTAGTTCGCGATTCCATATATTTTACAATAAACTAAATTCGAACATATAAATCTAAGAGGTCTCTCTATTATTGTTCGATAAAAAATACTTCCACGTATTGACAAAGAAAGCTTTATAGCAGTTATGCTTAAATTCTGAGTTGTTTGCTATTATGGAAGTGGAGTTATTAGCTTGTACTGCAACATGTGACAAAAATCCAATGAACCTATTTTAAAAAATTGATTTCATAATAAGCGCTTGTAGCATACTTCCCTATACCACATAATTTTGCGGTAAAATTGATATTCATGTACTAAAATCGTTCTGGTGTACAATTAAAGGGAGAAATGCCTCTTTTGTTACAATTCCCTATGTTGAAATTTTGAAACATCTTTATTAGATATTGCTTAGAAAGAAGGTTCAGCCCATACAATAATATTTAAGATAACATATTTCGATGCACTAGCGCGCCATCTGTTATCAAATTATAAAACTATTTTAGACGCGTAATATTCTTTTTAAAATAAAACAATTTCTACTGCCCTTACTGCAATGGAAAATATTAATGGTAGATTAAACTGGCGAAACCGCTGGGAGGGTTCACCACTGATGAGCCAGGCCCTCCCTTTAATTTTTCCATTGCAGTAAGGGCAGTAGAAATTGTTTTATTTCAAAAAGAATATTACGCGTCTAAAATAGTTTTATAATTAAATTACATATTTGCATATTTACAGTGTGAATATTTATGTATGTTTCCTGAAATCCTTTTTATTGATTTTGGAGAGAAGTTTTCTGGTTAATAGAGAGTGACAGATATATCTAGTAGCTTCTTCACGGATAGTGATTCAACAATATTTATATTATAAAACTATTTTAGAGGCGTAATATTCTTTTTAAAATAAAACAATTAAAAAGAATATTACGCCTCTAAAATAGTTTTATAATTTGATAACAGATGGCGCTCTAGTACATCGTAATATTTATATTGCTATATATTTCTGCAGAGAGACTCTCACGCCAAATACCAAGTTAAATTCATAGGTATATTAAAGAAACAGATTACACTCATTGACAACACTTAAAGAAGTTGTACCTTTTATCATATATGTCGGGATTCAGACAATGACTCTAAAAGATAAAAGAAAATAAGACCTAATCCAAATAATTTATTAGTGTGTGACGTTTCGGCAACAACATTGTCACCATCATCAGACAAAATAATAATTGAGAAAAAATATTACAGCAAGTTCTTATATAGTGCTGTTATCAAGTGTTTAAACAAGATAACAGATAAGGAAAATAGTTTTTTTAAGTCATAAACTTAGTCATGACTTAAAAAAACTATTTTCCTTATCTGTTATCTTGTTTAAACACTTGATAACAGCACTATATAAGAACTTGCTGTAATATTTTTTCTCAATTATTCTTTTGTCTGCTGATGGTGACAATGTTGTTGCCGAAACGTCACACACTAATAAATTATTTGGATTAGGTCTTATTTTCTTTATTATAATCTATAATCCAAATTGTGCTTTATCGACTCTAAAAGATATTTGATACACACTGACCTTAAATTAGAAGGCGATAACGTACCATCAATATATAAGAAATGGAAGCATTAAAGGACGAATGTTTATTTTTAACATATAAAACAAAACTCCACCTTTAGGCTTTTATTGAATTCACACGAGATAACCAAGTGTGAACGAAATTGTCTCAGTCTCCTTGAAAAAATAATAGACGATATCTAAGAATTTCCAATTCCTAAAGTTTTGTCAATGAGTGCATATCTAAAAGTCTAGAGATTAAATTGGAAAAACCGCCGATAGGTTCAATATGTACTGTAAACAAGCTCAATATCATTTATTTCAGTGGTGTCAGAGATATAGAATAGGAAATCGAGAAAAACTCCCAAATTCTATACTTAGTGTTTAATTAAAAAGACATATATTGAATCAAAATATCATTTATTTTACCAATATTTCAAATGGCTGAACGCCAACCTTTTTTTAAGGTATTATAACATATTGATGTGTCCATAGTGCGCCTCTCCCGTCAAAATAAACGTCAAAACCTGACGCCCTCTATTGACCGTCGCCGCAAATAGCGGCCTCGGGTCGGTGACAAAGCCACAACACCAGCTTTGGCAAACTGAGAAGCGTCCACCTAGAGACCATGGTTTCGAGTTAATGTCCCTCGTCAGTCTAGGGCGGACTTTATATTCCATGAGATCCACACGGGATCTAATGGAATCTTCACAGTCTACCAAAGAGGTCTACGTATATTGATGTGTGTGTCAATAACAAACTCAGCGCCACATAAGGTCAATATACCTTGTGTTTGAGGTAGTTTTCTAGGGGCCTAAATTGTTGTTTCCAGAACGTAGGCTCAAATTCCTGATTGAGGCAGCTCTTTTAAACAATAAAGAGATGATTCCATGACTCCCCATTCTTGCAAATGTTAAACCTCACCAGTGTGCACATGTAACCGAACATGACTCTAACACGCATGTGAAGTACAAAAGTTGAACTGCTTTTTATGTGTAGGAAATATTTGGTGTATACCTACAACATAAATAGCGCAAGCCCTTATTCATCATGATTATCATGGTCTATACCAAATATACACTCATGGACAAAACTAAAAGAAGTTGTACCTTTTATCATGTATTCGGGGTTCAGACAATAACTCTGAAAGATATTTGGTACACAATGACCTTTATTGAAGATACATGAGATAACCAAGTGTGAACAAAATTTATCTGTCTCCTTAAAAAAACAGACGGCCGGCGACATTAAACAATTTCCACTCCTTAAGTTTTGTCGATTAGTGTACATGTGGAATAATTATAATAAAAAAACATTTAAAGATGATATCTGTATATTTAAAGTGATTTCACTAAACCCAAGAGATAAGAAAAGAGTTTAGAGAAATGCTAGAAGACCATGAACCCCAACAACAAAGAAAGGCAGTGAGGAGTGATGCCACTAAAGTCTTGTTATGTCAAAGCCAGCTGTCGTGGCATGTCGGGGGAATGGCCCATTTGGAACATCAGACTGGCAATTTCCCTCCGTCTGTCTGTTCTTGGTCTAATTACTAGAATATTTACATAGGGACTGTCATTTTTGTACTCTATACAAAATAACTCTATTAAAAATAGCAACTGAATAATTGATTCTAAAAATTCTATATTAATATAGGCGAAAAAATAAGAAAATAATTGAACAAAGTTCAAATGGTAATATTAAAAACAAAATCATATATTAATACAATGCAATAACTCGCCATCTATATATAGCAAATAAAAACATTAGGACGAGAATGTTTCTTTTTATAAATAAATCGAACTTTTACTATTCTCACTGCAATAAACAAATATTGGGAAGGCTTGGCTCATCAGTGGTGAACCCTCCCAGCGGTTTCGCCAATTTAATCTACCAGACCGTTTCTTTAGAGCTCTAATACTGTATTGGATCATTCTGCTTCTTATATATGCTACACTGAAGGATGGAATCTGTGAAATGGTATTTAAACAAACTATGGACATACAAATTATGATATATATCATATCCTGACCGCTCACGTGAGCCTTTTAGTGGAATAAAAATAAACTAAACGTTGATTCAATTCGTTTCATGATATTGGGCCAACCCAATTACTTGATAAATCAAGAAAAGCCAACCACAAATATATATGTCATAAAAAAAGGACGTATATTCTATTTACGTTACCAATTCATGCAGTCGTGGATGGTAAAAATGAATGATAACTTTTGTCCCAAAAAATATTTATTATTTTGATTATTTTTTAAAGCAAACAGTTTTTGCATACATACAACTAACGATGTTATTATCTATTTTCAAACAAAAACAATATTGGGTTGTATTCCTTTTGTTAAGGATTCCTTTTCATTTTAAAATTTAACTCTGTGATTATAGAATTTTAATTATTTTATGAATAATAAAAATCATATTTTTATTATGTCATATACATATACCAAAAGAGGCGCCTTTCCTTTTAAATATGCATTAAAACAATGTACTTTGTTAATCATCCTACTAAAATTATAAAGGTGGTGATAAATAATGAGGCACAACACCAGTTTGGCAAATTCAGACAAACCCCAAGCTACATGGTTTTGGGCTATGGCCATCCATCAATATAGGGCTTTGATTTGAAAATTTTCTGAATTTGTTAAAATTAATACTGTGGCTTATTCTTTATCAAAGCCTTTACGCTTTGTACTAGGTGATGAACACTAATAGATTGTTTTAACACATATTTTAAGAGAAAAGTTCCTCTTTTGGTAAAAATAAAAAATACATCCTCTCGTAACTTTAAGTTAAATATACAACGTTAAATATACTATGGTCGGCATTCATATTTCTTTAAAAAATAAACACTTCGGCCATAAATATTTGGACGAAGTGTCTAATTTTTGAAGAGAAAAGTTATTTATTTTAATTTTGAAAATTATTATTATAAATATAAAATGTGTTAATTATATATATTTGATGTACAGTGAAATGTTCATCAGATAATTTCTTAATTTGTTCTTGTATAGCGTGAGTGAATCACATGCCCACCTGATTTAGTTTAAATCAAATAAAAGACTTGATAAAGAGAAGTGTTTTTCGATTGAAATATTGGTTAAATAATAAATTTCAATTTATATCCAATATATGCTAATTATTTATTCAAACATATATGTCATAATATATACTCTTCCAGGAATAAAAAAGCAAGCCTTACAGTCAACCCAGAGAGAGACGGGCAGCTAAAGTCCGGTCATTTAAGACATCAGCGACATTCCAAGGGGCGACCAGAGGGGCCCGTGAGTTCTCGGGACTATTAAGACAGGATGTAAAGTCCGGTCACTTGAGATATCAGCGAAATTCTAAGGGGCCCGTTACTTGGAACCTCAGGACTATTAGGGCAGTAGAGGGATTGTGTTCGACACGAACGGCCGGCCGCTCAGCGGTGGCAGGCCCGCTTATCTCTCTCTGGTTGTCTGGGATTCCTCTTCCAACTTGTGTCCTTATTTATTTCCCCACCATATTACTATATTGCCACATATATGTATATACAGTTAAACCTGTCTATAGCGCCCCCTCTTGGGACTCATCAAAATAGAATGCTATAGAGAGGGGGTGCTATAGACAGGTCACTTTTAATGTAAATATCGCATCGTTGTACATATTTAAAATCGTGCGCTATAGAGAGGACGGCGCTATTTAGAGGGGGCGCTATAGACAGGTTTACCTGTATATAATAAAAATTAAGTTTAAAAACTATAGATATTGAAGAGTATATTGTACTTATTCTCTCTAAAATGTCACAAGTGTGTATTATATATGTATGTGCGGAAATTTTGCTGGGCGCCAAAGAAAACCTATATAATAAGAGAAGCAGTTCTTACAAAATGAATTTCAAAAAGTGATTTGGTTAAAAAAAATCATCAAAAAGAAAAATCGATTTTAACCTTCTTTCAAAGAAGTAGCTTTTTGGCATATGAGAATCGTTTTTTTTTTCTGCAAAATATATCAAATATAAATAAATAAATAATGCACACCATACTTCATAAAGCTGGAATCTTTATTTTCTAAGGGAAAAATGATCCCTTTAGGGAGATTGGCAGCTTTTTCACACTTTATTTCTGTGAGATTTGATCGATAGGGGCTCCAGAAAGAAGTGTATATTTGATGGTAGATGTTCAATTTCTGAAGGATCGTCATAGGGAAACTCGACTGCATGTTTGATATTCTCATATATCTCTATGCCATCTTCACCTCTCTCGAGTTCATGTCCAATTAGCTTCAACTTTTCAACATAATTATTATATATAGCATTATATTTAGTGCTATAATAACTATTTCTATCAGTGTTGTCACCAATTTATTAATATTAGAGTAATTAATATTATATTAGCCCTCCCAATATTTTTCTTATTAGTAAGGACAGTACAAGTTTGATTTATTTGTAATTTATAATATTATCATACATAAAAAATGAAAACATTAAATACGCGAATGTTTCTTTTTACAAATAAATCAAACTTGTACTGTCCTTCCTATGAAGAAAAAATATTGGGAGGGCTTGGCTCATCAGTAGTGAACCCTTCCAGCATTTCACCGATTTAATCTACCAGATCGCTTCTTTAGAGCTCTAATACTGTATTGGATCATTCTGCTTATATATGCTACACTGAAGGGTGGAATCTTAGAAAAGGTATTTGAGCAAACTATTGACATAAGCTTTTAGGACGGTAGAAATACATTTAAATTACAAACACTTCAAGACTAAAAAAATAAATGACGTACCAAGAAAAGGTTATACTAAATTGGACATAATTTGACATGCTAAGAATTTTCGCTTGAATATGCAAATTAATAAATTTTGGGTTTTCCATTAATATACATGTAACGCTGCAACACATTTTAAACTAAGCAACTAGCAGGTGTATAAAAAGGAGAAATTTGATATTCCAGGTTGTATAATATCTTTACTCAAAACCTTTTTCATTGTTATCTTCTTTTGTTGTACCATGCTTTTTGCTGCATTTCATGCAATATTGTACATATAAAACCCCACTCATCCTGATCATTGTTGTCAACACTCTGGAGAATCTGTGTAAGGCCAATGGGGAATTAATAAAGGCTTTGTGTGCGTGTATAACACCTTTACGAATTCTGTCTAGGAACATAAAGAAAACTGTAGTAAATAGATTCGCCTACACTATGCACATATGTCAGCACCAAACAAACCCTCTACGTTTTCCTTTCAAACAAAATACATATATTTTCCGATTTCATAGCTCTGGTTTTAATATTTTGCGGTCGATTAGGTATCTTTTGCGATTTTTCCCCGGATATAAAACCTTATAAATGTAAATACGGACAAATATTTTAAACAAAGTTTATGTATATATAATTGTTATAATTTTAATCTTTTAATTTGCTAAAGTCTCTATCATTTTTAAGCTCTTATATATATATATATATGTATATACAGTGTACTCCGCTTATAACAAAGTCGGTTATAGCGAAATTCCGCATATAGCGAATGAAATTGTCTGCACGAAAGAAAAGAAGGGCTTAAACCATTAAAAGAACTCTGGATATTGCGAAGTCGGATATAAAGAATTTTCGCTTATAACGAAGTGATTTGCATGTATAAAATTTTATTTTATCCGTTTATAACGAAGTTTTCTCATTTACCATTATAATTGACTAATATATTATGCATAATATATATCAAATTACAACGTGTGAATGACACAAATTTAATGATACACAACAAATAAGTTAATAATATACAATTTTAAAATATGCAAACATATTATAAGTATTTTTTTTACATTATTTAAATTATTAAATTTAATTATGAATTATTAAACAAAATTAAATTGTTTAATAAACGCTTATATTTTATTAACGTTTACCATGGCAGGAGAACGAAAACAAACAAGAAACTCAAGAGCAACAAAGCCTCTTCGATCGCATGAAAGAAGTTTTAAAAATACCGTTAGAGATGGATTTCGATTCTTATGCTGACGCTGACAATGACGTCGTTACAAATGCCATGTTATCCGATGTAGAAATTGTCGAGAGCATTCTTCAAGCAAAAGAAGAAGAAGAAACGGACCAAGTTGATGAAGAAGTAGACCCAATTGTCCACATTCCGCATCCAAAAGAGGTCTTGGAGAGCATTCAAACTCTGCGATTGTTTCTTCAATGTCAGGATGAGTCCAAGTCTCTTCATAGGCATCTGTCAGACTTGGACAACATCGAAAGGAGTGTTCAGCACTTGTTACTGACTTCTAAATGTCAAAAGAAAATCACAAACTACTTCTCCAAAAACACCTGATGAGGTTGTTATTGATCTTTGTGTTGCTCTTTTGAGTTGAATAGTAAATAAAATTATTGGTACAAAACATTTTTTTTTCCAACTGCGGATATAACAAACTTCGGATATAACAAAGTGATTGTCATGGATAATGCGACTTCGTTATAAGCGGAGTACACTGTATATATATATAATTGCGAAAACATTTAATATACAAGATATTCCAAATTTATATGAAAAAATTAAACATTATTAGGTATTTTGTGTGTTCAATATACCTATTTCGTGTAAAAAAAAACATTTCTTTGAAAATATATTATTTTAATTATTAATATTTATTGAAAATTGACGCCCTCTATAGCTCACGTATTTCACAATTAATATTCGCGCATATAAATATGATTATTAAAGAAATATGAGATATTTGCATAGATAAAAGTGCTGATAGGTTTATATCTTCGATTAATTTAATTGACTATAGAAATGATAGCTATTATGGTTTTAAATTTTAATTTTCATTGATGAAGGTTTCGATATGTTCGTGCTATAGTTTCTTGGCGGTTTTGGATGTTTATAGGAAGTAATTGGTTTTACTTTCGGATTGGATTCAGTACTATAAATCACAGTACCCTTTTCATCTTCTGTTTTCTTTATAGGAACCTCCATTTTCCTTTAGATATTAGCATACGATTCTTGACCAGGATTCTGTGTGTCTGGGATTTTTGAAGCAGACGAAGTAACATCTTCAGATTCTTTTGAACCTTCCTCTTTGAATTTATGCAAATTTTCGCAAATATATTTTAAAAAATTATCATTCCTTTTAGAATTATTTTCAGAATTCATGCTTTCAGATTGACTTGCAGCTTGATGAATAGCAATATAATCTTCAATAGGCCTATTTCTTCCAG
The DNA here is from genome assembly GCA_030710605.1 of Cordylochernes scorpioides. Lineage (NCBI taxonomy): Eukaryota > Metazoa > Arthropoda > Arachnida > Pseudoscorpiones > Chernetidae > Cordylochernes > Cordylochernes scorpioides. Next base: position 20,945,121 of record CP092863.1, read on the forward strand.
ATTGTGTATCAGACGATAGAGATGGGTCTTTGATGGATTGAGCATATTTCAAACCAATATAGAGACAACTGTTTATTCCATATCTTGTTATTTCTATCGGATAATCAATACCATTTTGCCAGAGTTCATCACCTATTAATTCATGGTCGAATCCCATTTCGATATCAACATCATTCAAATATGGAATGGAAGCAATTAAATCAATAATTTCTTCAGCTTGCTGGATTCTGTGTTGAAGCAAGCTATTCTGATGAAATGAATCTTCATTCATCTTTAAAAAATAAATAAAGTAATGGACATTAGAAAACTCTACTGTGTGAAATTATATATAGATCTTTATAACATAATAACACTTTATATAGATTATAAATTTACATATATACTTATTGAATATTATTATTTACATATTTATAATTTATATATATATATATATATATATATATAGTAACGTTATGAGAATTTCAAGATATATAAAATTTGTTATTTAGAGAGTTTAAACATGTGAGGTTTTTTTATTTTTGTAATAAATAATTAGTTAGAATATAGTAGTATAAAAAAAGGTGACACCAGCAAAGAATCGGCGGTTAAGCGTCATAGGCTGAGTAAAAATTCTCAAAATTAATTCAAAATCTGTAGTTCTTAATATTTTACTTTTCCTCTTTTTTTTTTCCAAAAATAAAAATTACTATTAATATATATATATATTAAAAATAAAGAAGGCATCTCCTGACCACGAGAACATGTGCTTATATATATATATTTATATTAACATCTAAAATGCAAATATTTTATTTTTCAAAAAACATATTTTATTTCCATTGATTGACTGTTCTACATTTTTTGACCAAGTTTGATATTTGTTGTAGATGTATATAGTTAACCTACCTAGTTTTTAATTCATGAATATAGGATTCATTTTATAAATTCTATATTACGGTGAAAAATATTTAATGTATAATTCTTTTCAAGTAATTGAAAATAAAAACTACTTGATGGGTAAATAACTATCTTTCCTTTTTCACGACTTCGTCTCCAATTCTTTATCATTCTAACATCAAAACATTATAATCTATATATATGCAGATACGAGAGGCTTTACATCTATTTTAGAAAATCGTGTATGTATATAAGTAGAACTAGGATACAAAATAATCATTCCCCTGAGGAGAGTAACAGCAGGTCACTGATATGTCAGGAGTTAAATAAACCATTGGTTGATAATATATATGTGGCTGTTTTTTCTGAATCAACTTTCAACCAACAAATGAGTTTCAAAAATACATATAATTAAAAACTATTTCCACATAAGTGTCTATCATTACAATAAGATCTGCAGAGAGATAATATTCATAATATATATCGTAAGAAATATATCACATATGGCCAGACACTTCTTTCTTTTGTACACAGTTCTTTTTTCTCGTTTTTTCTCTCTCTTTCACATTGTTAACATCATATGACTATTCTATTCACGGCTTAATATTATTGTAAATATATGTATAGACAAATGTAAAGACATACATGTATGTATGACAACGCAAGTGTCCCTAGGGGGAACATAGCGATTTAAATTGAAATAAAATTGAGTAAGAAATATATCACCAATATATAATAATTGTATAGATAGATGTCAATTGAAACATTTAAAAGTAAATAGCGTGCAAAGAGCTCGAATCCAAGAAGATGAGCGAGCAGCCTCGTCGAGATATTGAATTTTTCAAATAAATATGATTGGTCTAAGAGAGAGAGAGAGATTGAAACTAATTTTATTATATCATTCATATAAAATTATATAAGGTCAAATATAATAATATAAGGATAAATAATAATGTATGTATAAGTATAAACCGTATATATAGCGTATATAAAATTGATGAAAATTCGAAACTATTATAGACGTGTACGATTCTCTTTTAAAAAATAAACAATTTCTACTACTCTTACTACAATGGAAAACCTGCTGGGAGGGTTCACCACTGATGAGCCAGAACCTTCCATTAATTTTTCCATTGCAGTAAGGGCAGTAGAAATTGTTTAATTTTTAAAAGAATCATACGCGTCTATAATAGTTTCGAATTTTCATAACAGATGGCGCGCTAATGCATCATAATATATATATAATAATTGATAAATGTGTACACATATATAATTATTAGATAATAAAAAGGCATATATTGGATTTAATAAAATATTTATTTTGCCAATATTTCGGCTGGCTGAACACCAACCTTTATCGAGGCATTACATTTTTGTATACACAAACTCAGCGCCGGATAGTGTTAAAATATCATATGCCTCGATATAGGTTGGCGTTCAGCCAGTCGAAATATTGGTAAAATAAATATTTTATTGAATCCAATATATGCTATTTTATTATATAATGAATTAAATATGGATTGCTCTATTTTTTCAAAACGATATATAAATATATATATATACAAGGTCTATATTGGTGACGCCCATCGCGGGGAAAGACTCCGCCACCGAGAGAGAGAGAGAGATAAAATATTTATTCAATATAAAATATATATATATCCTGAGTGCTTATATTTCTGATAAAAACCTTGTTAATGAATCTCCTTTGTCTGTGTGAGTGCGGGTATTGAAGAACGCCTGGGGCACCGCCGAGGGAAAGTCCTGATGTAGGCCCGAGGTGTTGATCCACCTGTGCAGATTCCCAAGCGGCCTTCTCACATTAACTGAAAACTTTTGGTTCTCGAAGGTAAACAAATGGGCGATCTAATGAGCACGTAATTACCGGTGATGATGATAATGTTCTTCATTTTTGTTTTCCTAGTTGATCGATTCTTGGTTTCTCTTTTCTTGCTGATGAGGCAGTTTGTACGATAGTTAGAGTGGAGGTTCCAATAAATGTTCCTTCCTCTCTTTTGTTCATTCATCTACTATCATGAGAGAATTTTACTTATTTATACTTTCTTAATTAAGAAAACGGGTTATCACAAAATATTTCCTTTCAATGATGATAATAAGAAGACCTATCAAAATTGTTACAATTTGTATCCTCCATACAGAAATTCCACAACATTTTAACAAATACCTATTCTTCCGAAATTATTTATTCATTGTCATCTTTGGAGAGAATGACTCGAAAGAATTGAAATGGTTCAGGAGTTGGTATAGAACCATCTAAACAAATAATTAGAAAAATAAGATATTTTACCGATGATAAGGCACAATTTGGATAATAGATTATAAACACAAGATAATAAGACCAAATCCAAATAAATAAATAGTGTGTGACGTTTCAGTAACAGTGTTGTTATCGAAACGTCACACACTATTTATTTATTTGGATTTGATCTTATTACCTTGTGATTATTTTACGGATATATATACCGTAGATAAACATTTAGAAATACTTGTAGGAACTCCTCTAAAGGTTTACATGAGTGAAATTTCATTTCGTTCAAATTATAATAATATTTCAGAGGGAAAAATCTACTGTGTCAATTTGCGATAATTCTTGGAGATTGAGTACCAAAAAGAGACTTACATTATATAAAACAATATTTAGGCCAATGCTTTCTTATGGACCGGTAATCTGGTAAATTCGTGAACAAGAAAAGTATAAATAAATTAAGTTCATATTGTAGCGTTATTTGTTGTATTGTTTTACATAATTAGGTTTTGGATTTTGTTTGTGTTTGTTTTGCATGTATTGAGTTAATGATTGGTGTATATGTGTTCGTGTATTCTTTGATTTGGGGAGTCTGCTCGTTGGCAGCAATAAACGTTTATCGTTCGATTTATCTACGCCTGTTGCTTGCAATTCTTACCGCCACAAGTGGTGGAGAAGCTGGGTACCGATACCATCACGGATACCTCTGTCAGAAGAAGCCGTCGCCTAGAAGGCCTGGAACCACGTTTTGATTTCGACGAAAAGAATAAGCCAATCAGAAAAATGTCAATATCGGCTGGAGTTAACACGGGTGTTAATACTTGCAAACATTTGACAAGAAACCCAACTGTGTTTAGCGGCAATGGAACGGAGGATTGTGGCAAATGGATGAAGGATTACGAACGTATTGCGAGATCGAACTGCTGGGATGCCACGATGAAATTGGCGAACGCACCATTCTTTTTGGAAGGGACCGCTGGCCAATGGTATGATAACAACGAAGAAGGAATGGATTCGTGGGATATGTTTAAGGAGATATTTAGCCGGACATTCGACAATAGCGGTGTCCTTCTCAGACGCGCTAAGGACAACCTTCAGAGTCGAGCTCAGAAGAGTACAGAATCCTGTGAATCCTATATCCAAGACGTTCTGAGCTTGTGTAGGCAGGTGAATCCCGATATGAGTAAAGAAGAGAAAGTGGCACATCTAATGAAAGGTGTGGTAGAAGATGTCTATCAGGTCATCTTGATAAAGGAAATTGATACTGTTGAAGCCTTTGTCGATTGGTGCCGAAAGGTGGAGGCTTGCAAGCAGCGACGCATCGGGAAACCAAGGTTTGAGCGACTCCCTAACGTCGCAAGTATAGAGCAACCAAACTCCTCGTCCCTGGAAGATCTGATTCGACGAATCGTGAGAGAAGAAATTAAAAGTGCCCTACATTCCGAGCCTATAGTGCCGGAGGTGAACTCCCTGAAGAAAATGATTCATGAAGAGGTTGAGAGAAATCTGACCCCAATTGCGCAGCAGGGTCCATACTACCAAGAACAACGCCGCCAATTTGAAGGACCGGCGAAACCACCCCCGTATTACCATCAGCAAAGTCCTACAAGGCTGACAACTGCCCGAAGAAAGACTGACGAATGGAGGACGGTGGATAATATTCCCGTTTGTTTCCAATGCGGACGCCCGGGTCACGTCGCCAGGTACTGCCGAGAGCGGCGAAGGATGATGGATCGACAGCCACCGGGGAGATACCACCCTGTCCAGAACGGCCCGCGAACGATCTATAATAGCAATGAAACCCCAGGCCGCGCAAGTTACCGAAGCCCGTCGCCCTATCCAGGTCGTGGCCGATCCCCAGCTGAACGTCGCCCCTCGATATCGCCAAGCCGACGATCTGGTCGATCACCTTATCGTGAGGAAAACTAGAGCAAGCGCCCTTCGCTGGAGGTAAGGTCGCTGAGGAGATTATAAATCCTCCGCCGCTCATAGCCGCTAAACTATCACAGAATATAGTTGACGTTACTATTGACGATAAAACTTTTCCTGCCCTTGTCGACAGCGGCGCTTCGTTTTCGGTTATTTCGGACCACTTTAGACAACAACACAAAAAGACTATGTTCAGTTACGCTGGCATGACACTTAGAGTTGCCGACGGGAAATATATCGTTTCCAGGGGCCGATGTACGTTACGTTTAGAAATAAACGGATTAGTACAGCCGTTTGAATTCATTGTTTTACCGAGTTGTAGCCACGACATCATTCTCGGTTGGGACTTTCTGGAGGCGTCAAGGGCTATAATCGATTGTGGTAGCGCCGAGATTCTGTTAGAAAAAGCAGAACTACCAGAGGATTCTTCGAGCATATTCCAAACTGTGGCCGCCGACGATAGCTTTATAATCCCCGCTGGATCAACCAAGCAGATAAACGTAATCAGCGAAGCTATACTCGGTGTGAGTGATGTCGTAATGGAGCCTTCGAGGATCCTCTTTCTAGAACGTGATCTGATGGTTCCCGCCTCGATCTTCGCTGTCCAGCATGGAAAAGGGAGAATTTGGATAACCAACATCGGCACATGTGATCGAACTGTCCCCAAAGGAATGTGTATTGGAGAGATACAGGTACTGGAAGAGGGTCAGCTGGCGGTCATCGGTGATGCTTCGGACACCAATCGGCAGGGGATTCTTGGACAAGAAAACTCTCCAAACATTGCCTCGATGATAAGCCCTGATCTATCCATGCTTGAAAGGACCAGGATATGTTCGATACTTGGGAGTTTCAGCGGCTTATTTGAATTTAATAAGTTTCCGTCTAATCTGACGAGCACAGCCAAGCACAAGATAAATACAGAGGACCATCCCCCGATTAAACGCCGTCCATATCGAGTGTCGCAGGTCGAACGTCAAACCATTCAGAATGAGGTCGACAAAATGTTGAAAGGAGGTATAGTTCAGCTTTCCGAAAGTCCTTGGTCCTCTCCTGTGGTATTAGTGAAAAAGAAAAATGGTAGTTGGCGTTTCTGTGTCGATTACAGACACCTGAATAAAATCACAAAAAAGGATGTATATCCACTACCAAGGATTGACGATACACTCGATTGCTTAAGAGGGGCGAGTTATTATTCTTCCATGGACCTCCGTTCTGGTTACTGGCAGATTGAGGTGGATGAGGCAGATCGCGAAAAGACCGCCTTCATTACACCCGACGGATTGTACGAGTTCAAAGTTATGCCTTTCGGGCTGTGTAACGCCCCAGCGACATTTGAAAGAATGATGGATACCTTGCTGAGGGGGTTGAAGTGGTCAATGTGCCTTTGCTATCTGGACGATATTATTGTGTTTTCACCCACCTTTGACGAACATGTTCGACGCCTTGAATTAGTTCTCAGGTGTCTCTCAAAGGCTGGACTTGTGTTAAATCCAGACAAGTGCTTGTTCGGAACAAAACGACTAAGCATTTTTGGGCATCTGGTGGATGGAGAGGGCGTGCACCCCGACCCGGGTAAAGTTGATGCTATGTCCAAATTCCCTACTCCCAAATCCCTTACTGATGTAAGAAGTTTCATTGGAATGTGCTCATATTATCGTCGTTTCATTAAGAATTTTGCTCAAAAAGCTGAACCACTACACAGGTTGTTGAGAAAGGACACCAGATTCGAATGGGGACCAGATCAACGGCAGGCCTATGAATCCTTGAAGTTGGCACTCGCGTCGGAACCCGTCTTGGCCCACTTTGACGAAAAGTATGCGACCGAACTGCACACCGACGCCAGTGGGTTTGGAATTGGTGCGGTTTTGGTCCAGGTCCAGGGAGGAAGTGAAAAACCGATTGGATATGCATCAAGAACGCTGTCAACAGCTGAAAAAAATTATTCAACAACGGAGCGGGAGTGTCTTGCCGCGATTTGGGCGATCGGCAAGTTCCGTCCATACCTATTTGGTCGCTCGTTTACAATTGTGACGGATCATCACTCGCTCTGTTGGCTTTCGGGACTGAAGGACCCGTCGGGAAGACTGGCCAGGTGGGCCTTAAGACTTCAGGAGTACAATGTGAACGTGGTATATAAAAACGGCAGAAAACATCAAGATGCCGATTGTCTCTCACGCAATCCAATCGAAGCGAATAACCCAGGGGAATCCGGAGATGACATACCAACATTAGCTGCTTTAACTGATATCGTCGCGGAACAGCGGAAAGATCCGGTAATTGTGAGAATATCGGAGGAATATTCGAGGAACGATTAAAACCGCTTCAAAATAATCAATGGAGCTCTTTACAAGCGGAATTTCGACCCAGTGGGGCAACCGTGGCTATTGGTGATCCCCAGGCATTTGCGCCCTGACGTCCTCAGAAGTCTCCACGATAATCCAACTGCCGGTCATTTAGGGTTGGCTAAAACACACGATAGAATTAGGAGGAAGTATTTTTGGCCAGGTCTTCTGAGGAGCATAAGAAAATATGTCGGTCACTGTAGGGAGTGCCAGCGTCGTAAACATGCTCCCTTGCGACCGCCCGGATTGCTGCAACCGATACCACCCACCTCTGTTCCGTTCCAAAGAGTCGGAATTGATCTCCTCGGAAGATTCCCAATATCCCATTTAGGAAATAAATGGATAATAGTTTGCACAGACTATCTGACGCGATACGCTATCACCCGAGCCTTACCATCGGCAGACGCTCAGCAAGTGGCCAAGTTCGTCCTGGAGGACGTAGTGCTTAAATATGGAGCACCACGAGAAATAATTACTGACCGGGGTAGGGTTTTTCAGTCTAAACTAATATCCGAGCTGACGGGACTTTGCTCTTCGGCTCAGAGATTTACCACGGCGTACCATCCTCAGACGAATGGTCTCACTGAGAGACTTAATAAAACCCTGGCCGACATGATGTCAATGTATGTGGACGTCGAACAAAAGGAATGGGACGTTATTCTTCCGTTCATCACGTTTGCTTACAATACGGCGAAGCAGGACACCACCGGATTCACCCCATTCAGCCTCATCCATGGACGAGAAGCTGAAACTACGTTGGATACATTGTTTCCTCTTTTAAAAGATGAAGATCAAGAGGACTATAATCGAGAGATAGTGACTCGAGCAGAGGAGACGCGACAATTGGCTCGGCTACATACACTGAGAGCGCAAGAGGGCAATAAACGACTCTACGACGCCAAACATCGAGAAGTGAGCTATCAGCCAGGCGATAAAGTATGGATATTTATACCCGTTCGGAAAATAGGGATATCCGAAAAATTAATAAAACGATATTTCGGCCCTTATAAGGTGACGAGACGCATTTCGGATGTGACGTACGAAGTTGAAAGTCTAGACACTACTAACCGCCGTCGTAAGCCAAAGGAAATTGTGCACGTAGTGAGAATGAAGAACTACCGTGACCCGGACGAACAACTGGACCTACCCGAGGATGAGCCTGCCGTCTGACAGCGAGGACGCTGTCCTTTTGGAGAGGAGGGCATTGTAGCGTTATTTGTTGTATTGTTTTACATAATTAGGTTTTGGATTTTGTTTGTGTTTGTTTTGCATGTATTGAGTTAATGATTGGTGTATATGTGTTCGTGTATTCTTTGATTTGGGGAGTCTGCTCGTTGGCAGCAATAAACGTTTATCGTTCGATTTATCTACGCCTGTTGCTTGCAATTCTTACCGCCACAATATTAATATCAAACACACTATTATGGTGCACGCAATCCTATAAAACGACGAGTTATAATTGTATACATAGCATGGCCAATATACAATTGCTTAACGATTTTATTGAATCTGAAGATATGAAATATAAATTAAATATATTAACTTTAGAAAAAAAACAAGAATACGATATTTAGAAGTCCCAAGTATAATAACAGATTTTATTATAAAGCAACATTTAAAGCTTCCCCGCATAAGTTTCTTTTGATTTTTCACAAAAAAGAAACTTATGCGGGGAGGCTTTAAATGTTGCTTTATAATCATACGCCGCAGTCCTTTATAAAAAGATTTTATTATATTTAAAATGGCTATTTTGAAGAGAGAGAACAACACAAATGATATTTTTCATAGCTTCTTACCTAACAGCATACCAAAAAATAATTTCAGTCCTACTTTCATAATTAGAGTAAAAGTAGAGATTGATTCTAATAGAAACAAAGAAGTGTTATATAGTTCTTTAAAATCTCGAATAATAACCAATTCTTTAACAAGAAATCTATAATTTTCACCAAGTGTAATAAAGAATTAAGAAATAAAACGATGAAAGAACGCTATAATTATATGTGGCGTTCATAAAGCTCCCAGAGAAAGTGAAGATGCTGTAGAAAAAAAAAGTGATTGTTGGCTTTGTGCCACCGCCGTTGTGAGTTTGCTGGGGAAACTTGAGAAATTGATCTTTGCCTGGTAGGCTTACACCATACCTCTGTGCATTCTTCCTCAAAATTCTACGTCAGTGAGATTAAAAATGAATGCGTCAAAACTAATTACAGTAATACAAATAGAATATTATAAAATTATTTGAATTTGTAACGTTTCCTATTTATAAATAAGGGATAGTGACAATACTTTGTGTTTTATTATTTAATTAAATTACAACAAGGTTAACCATAATATATGAACAAAAAAAATAACTTATACAAAATTAGAGAGAGAAAGTACAGTGTCTCCGACTGCCTGACTATGAAGGAAAAAATCTATATCTGAATACCCCTCTCTTTTCTCGATTTATAGAAATAAAAGCCAACCACATATGTGTTTCGATCTGTTAGCCCTCGAGAGCGTGGTGCAGATTGTAAGCGGAAGACTCACCAAGGAGATATCTTTACCTCTTTGTTTTCAATTCTATAAAAAAATCATTCAAAATATAACAAAGTCCGTGGTTAACTTTTCTTGATTAATCAAGAATGGATATTTGGCCAATTCTGGAATAATTAAAAATCAACGAGAATAGTTGATATTTATTCCGATAGATGGCGCAAGCCATCAGCAACTTTCAGTTGCACGATAAGGAGAAGCCTTTTTCTTAAAGAAATTATTATTTCGATACATAATAGGAAAGCACCTGGCCCTGATAATATTAGAAATCATAGTTTAACTCCCGAGGTTTCAGTCACTTCTACATAATAGGGAAGCACTTGGCCCTGATAATATTAGAAATCATAGTTTAACTCCCGACGTTTCAGTCACTCCTACATAATAGGGAAGCACCTGGCCCTGATAATATTAGAAATCATAGTTTATCTCCCGACGTTTCAGTCACTCCTACATAATAGGGAAGCACCTGGCCCTGATAATATTAGAAATCATAGTTTAACTCCCGACGTTTCAGTCACTCCTACATAATAGGGAAGCACCTGGCCCTGATAATATTAGAAATCATAGTTTAACTCCCGACGTTTCAGTCACTCCTACATAATAGGGAAGCACCTGGCCCTGATAATATTAGAAATCATAGTTTAACTCCCGACGTTTCAGTCACTCCTACATAATAGGGAAGCACCTGGCCCTGATAATATTAGAAATCATAGTTTAACTCCCGACGTTTCAGTCACTCCTACATAATAGGAAAGCACCTGGCCCTGATAATATTAGAAATCATAGTTTAACTCCCGACGTTTCAGTCACTCCTACATAATAGGAAAGCACCTGGCCCTGATAATATTAGAAATCATAGTTTAACTCCCGACGTTTCAGTCACTCCTACATAATAGGAAAGCACCTGGCCCTGATAATATTAGAAATCATAGTTTAACTCCCGACGTTTCAGTCACTCCTACATAATAGGGAAGCACATGGCCCTGATAATATTAGAAATCATAGTTTAACTCCCGACGTTTCAGTCACTCCTACATAATAGGGAAGCACCTGGCCCTGATAATATTAGAAATCATAGTTTAACTCCCGACGTTTCAGTCACTCCTACATAATAGGAAAGCACCTGGCCCTGATAATATTAGAAATCATAGTTTAACTCCCGACGTTTCAGTCACTCCTACATAATAGGGAAGCACCTGGCCCTGATAATATTAGAAATCATAGTTTAACTCCCGACGTTTCAGTCACTCCTACATAATAGGGAAGCACCTGGCCCTGATAATATTAGAAATCATAGTTTAACTCCCGACGTTTCAGTCACTCCTACATAATAGGAAAGCACCTGGCCCTGATAATATTAGAAATCATAGTTTAACTCCCGACGTTTCAGTCACTCCTACATAATAGGGAAGCACCTGGCCCTGATAATATTAGAAATCATAGTTTAACTCCCGACGTTTCAGTCACTCCTACATAATAGGGAAGCACCTGGCCCTGATAATATTAGAAATCATAGTTTAACTCCCGACGTTTCAGTCACTCCTATATAATAGGGAAGCACCTGGCCCTGATAATATTAGAAATCATAGTTTAACTCCCGACGTTTCAGTCACTCCTACATAATAGGGAAGCACCTGGCCCTGATAATATTAGAAATCATAGTTTAACTCCCGACGTTTCAGTCACTCCTATATAATAGGGAAGCACCTGGCCCTGATAATATTAGAAATCATAGTTTAACTCCGGACGTTTCAGTCACTCCTATATAATAGGGAAGCACCTGGCCCTGATAATATTAGAAATCATAGTTTAACTCCCGACGTTTCAGTCACTCCTACATAATAGGGAAGCACCTGGCCCTGATAATATTAGAAATCATAGTTTAACTCCCGACGTTTCAGTCACTCCTATATAATAGGGAAGCACCTGGCCCTGATAATATTAGAAATCATAGTTTAACTCCCGACGTTTCAGTCACTCCTACATAATAGGGAAGCACCTGGCCCTGATAATATTAGAAATCATAGTTTAACTCCCGACGTTTCAGTCACTCCTACATAATAGGGAAGCACCTGGCCCTGATAATATTAGAAATCATAGTTTAACTCCCGACGTTTCAGTCACTCCTATATAATAGGGAAGCACCTGGCCCTGATAATATTAGAAATCATAGTTTAACTCCGGACGTTTCAGTCACTCCTATAAAATAGGGAAGCACCTGGCCCTGATAATATTAGAAATCATAGTTTAACTCCCGACGTTTCAGTCACTCCTACATAATAGGGAAGCACCTGGCCCTGATAATATTAGAAATCATAGTTTAACTCCCGACGTTTCAGTCACTCCTACATAATAGGGAAGCACCTGGCCCTGATAATATTAGAAATCATAGTTTAACTCCCGACGTTTCAGTCACTCCTATATAATAGGGAAGCACCTGGCCCTGATAATATTAGAAATCATAGTTTAACTCCCGACGTTTCAGTCACTCCTATATAATAGGGAAGCACCTGGCCCGTGATAATATTAGAAATCATAGTTTAACTCCCGACGTTTCAGTCACTCCTACATAATAGGGAAGCACCTGGCCCTGATAATATTAGAAATCATAGTTTAACTCCCGACGTTTCAGTCACTCCTACATAATAGGGAAGCACCTGGCCCTGATAATATTAGAAATCATAGTTTAACTCCCGACGTTTCAGTCACTCCTATATAATAGGGAAGCACCTGGCCCTGATAATATTAGAAATCATAGTTTAACTCCCGACGTTTCAGTCACTCCTACATAATAGGGAAGCACCTGGCCCTGATAATATTAGAAATCATAGTTTAACTCCCGACGTTTCAGTCACTCCTATATAATAGGGAAGCACCTGGCCCTGATAATATTAGAAATCATAGTTTAACTCCGGACGTTTCAGTCACTCCTATATAATAGGGAAGCACCTGGCCCTGATAATATTAGAAATCATAGTTTAACTCCCGACGTTTCAGTCACTCCTACATAATAGGGAAGCACCTGGCCCTGATAATATTAGAAATCATAGTTTAACTCCCGACGTTTCAGTCACTCCTACATAATAGGGAAGCACCTGGCCCTGATAATATTAGAAATCATAGTTTAACTCCCGACGTTTCAGTCACTCCTATATAATAGGGAAGCACCTGGCCCTGATAATATTAGAAATCATAGTTTAACTCCCGACGTTTCAGTCACTCCTATATAATAGGGAAGCACCTGGCCCTGATAATATTAGAAATCATAGTTTAACTCCCGACGTTTCAGTCACTCCTACATAATAGGGAAGCACCTGGCCCTGATAATATTAGAAATCATAGTTTAACTCCCGACGTTTCAGTCACTCCTATATAATAGGGAAGCACCTGGCCCTGATAATATTAGAAATCATAGTTTAACTCCCGACGTTTCAGTCACTCCTACATAATAGGGAAGCACCTGGCCCTGATAATATTAGAAATCATAGTTTAACTCCCGACGTTTCAGTCACTCCTACATAATAGGGAAGCACCTGGCCCTGATAATATTAGAAATCATAGTTTAACTCCCGACGTTTCAGTCACTCCTACATAATAGGGAAGCACCTGGCCCTGATAATATTAGAAATCATAGTTTAACTCCCGACGTTTCAGTCACTCCTATATAATAGGGAAGCACCTGGCCCTGATAATATTAGAAATCATAGTTTAACTCCCGACGTTTCAGTCACTCCTACATAATAGGGAAGCACCTGGCCCTGATAATATTAGAAATCATAGTTTAACTCCCGACGTTTCAGTCACTCCTATATAATAGGGAAGCACCTGGCCCTGATAATATTAGAAATCATAGTTTAACTCCCGACGTTTCAGTCACTCCTATATAATAGGGAAGCACCTGGCCCTGATAATATTAGAAATCATAGTTTAACTCCCGACGTTTCAGTCACTCCTACATAATAGGGAAGCACCTGGCCCTGATAATATTAGAAATCATAGTTTAACTCCCGACGTTTCAGTCACTCCTATATAATAGGGAAGCACCTGGCCCTGATAATATTAGAAATCATAGTTTAACTCCCGACGTTTCAGTCACTCCTACATAATAGGGAAGCACCTGGCCCTGATAATATTAGAAATCATAGTTTAACTCCCGACGTTTCAGTCACTCCTACATAATAGGGAAGCACCTGGCCCTGATAATATTAGAAATCATAGTTTAACTCCCGACGTTTCAGTCACTCCTACATAATAGGGAAGCACCTGGCCCTGATAATATTAGAAATCATAGTTTAACTCCCGACGTTTCAGTCACTCCTATATAATAGGGAAGCACCTGGCCCTGATAATATTAGAAATCATAGTTTAACTCCCGACGTTTCAGTCACTCCTACATAATAGGAAAGCACCTGGCCCTGATAATATTAGAAATCATAGTTTAACTCCGGACGTTTCAGTCACTCCTATATAATAGGGAAGCACCTGGCCCTGATAATATTAGAAATCATAGTTTAACTCCCGACGTTTCAGTCACTCCTATATAATAGGGAAGCACCTGGCCCTGATAATATTAGAAATCATAGTTTAACTCCCGACGTTTCAGTCACTCCTACATAATAGGGAAGCACCTGGCCCTGATAATATTAGAAATCATAGTTTAACTCCCGACGTTTCAGTCACTCCTATATAATAGGGAAGCACCTGGCCCTGATAATATTAGAAATCATAGTTTAACTCCCGACGTTTCAGTCACTCCTACATAATAGGGAAGCACCTGGCCCTGATAATATTAGAAATCATAGTTTAACTCCCGACGTTTCAGTCACTCCTACATAATAGGGAAGCACCTGGCCCTGATAATATTAGAAATCATAGTTTAACTCGCGACGTTTCAGTCACTCCTACATAATAGGGAAGCACCTGGCCCTGATAATATTAGAAATCATAGTTTAACTCCCGACGTTTCAGTCACTCCTACATAATAGGGAAGCACCTGGCCCTGATAATATTAGAAATCATAGTTTAACTCCCGACGTTTCAGTCACTCCTATATAATAGGGAAGCACCTGGCCCTGATAATATTAGAAATCATAGTTTAACTCCCGACGTTTCAGTCACTCCTATATAATAGGGAAGCACCTGGCCCTGATAATATTAGAAATCATAGTTTAACTCCCGACGTTTCAGTCACTCCTATATAATAGGGAAGCACCTGGCCCTGATAATATTAGAAATCATAGTTTAACTCCCGACGTTTCAGTCACTCCTATATAATAGGGAAGCACCTGGCCCTGATAATATTAGAAATCATAGTTTAACTCCCGACGTTTCAGTCACTCCTACATAATAGGGAAGCACCTGGCCCTGATAATATTAGAAATCATAGTTTAACTCCCGACGTTTCAGTCACTCCTATATAATAGGGAAGCACCTGGCCCTGATAATATTAGAAATCATAGTTTAACTCCCGACGTTTCAGTCACTCCTACATAATAGGGAAGCACCTGGCCCTGATAATATTAGAAATCATAGTTTAACTCCCGACGTTTCAGTCACTCCTACATAATAGGGAAGCACCTGGCCCTGATAATATTAGAAATCATAGTTTAACTCCCGACGTTTCAGTCACTCCTACATAATAGGGAAGCACCTGGCCCTGATAATATTAGAAATCATAGTTTAACTCCCGACGTTTCAGTCACTCCTATATAATAGGGAAGCACCTGGCCCTGATAATATTAGAAATCATAGTTTAACTCCCGACGTTTCAGTCACTCCTATATAATAGGGAAGCACCTGGCCCTGATAATATTAGAAATCATAGTTTAACTCCCGACGTTTCAGTCACTCCTACATAATAGGGAAGCACCTGGCCCTGATAATATTAGAAATCATAGTTTAACTCCCGACGTTTCAGTCACTCCTATATAATAGGGAAGCACCTGGCCCTGATAATATTAGAAATCATAGTTTAACTCCCGACGTTTCAGTCACTCCTACATAATAGGGAAGCACCTGGCCCTGATAATATTAGAAATCATAGTTTAACTCCCGACGTTTCAGTCACTCCTACATAATAGGGAAGCACCTGGCCCTGATAATATTAGAAATCATAGTTTAACTCCCGACGTTTCAGTCACTCCTACATAATAGGGAAGCACCTGGCCCTGATAATATTAGAAATCATAGTTTAACTCCCGACGTTTCAGTCACTCCTATATAATAGGGAAGCACCTGGCCCTGATAATATTAGAAATCATAGTTTAACTCCCGACGTTTCAGTCACTCCTATATAATAGGGAAGCACCTGGCCCTGATAATATTAGAAATCATAGTTTAACTCCCGACGTTTCAGTCACTCCTATATAATAGGGAAGCACCTGGCCCTGATAATATTAGAAATCATAGTTTAACTCCCGACGTTTCAGTCACTCCTATATAATAGGGAAGCACCTGGCCCTGATAATATTAGAAATCATAGTTTAACTCCCGACGTTTCAGTCACTCCTACATAATAGGGAAGCACCTGGCCCTGATAATATTAGAAATCATAGTTTAACTCCCGACGTTTCAGTCACTCCTACATAATAGGGAAGCACCTGGCCCTGATAATATTAGAAATCATAGTTTAACTCCCGACGTTTCAGTCACTCCTACATAATAGGGAAGCACCTGGCCCTGATATTATTAGAAATCATAGTTTAACTCCCGACGTTTCAGTCACTCCTATATAATAGGGAAGCACCTGGCTCTGATAATATTAGAAATCATAGTTTAACTCCCGACGTTTCAGTCACTCCTATATAATAGGGAAGCACCTGGCCCTGATAATATTAGAAATCATAGTTTAACTCCCGACGTTTCAGTCACTCCTACATAATAGGGAAGCACCTGGCCCTGATAATATTAGAAATCATAGTTTAACTCCCGACGTTTCAGTCACTCCTACATAATAGGGAAGCACCTGGCCCTGATAATATTAGAAATCATAGTTTAACTCCCGACGTTTCAGTCACTCCTACATAATAGGGAAGCACCTGGCCCTGATAATATTAGAAATCATAGTTTAACTCCCGACGTTTCAGTCACTCCTATATAATAGGGAAGCACCTGGCCCTGATAATATTAGAAATCATAGTTTAACTCCCGACGTTTCAGTCACTCCTACATAATAGGGAAGCACCTGGCCCTGATAATATTAGAAATCATAGTTTAACTCCCGACGTTTCAGTCACTCCTACATAATAGGGAAGCACCTGGCCCTGATACTGTCACTCTCCACATTCCTCTGATGAGAGTAACAGGAAGTCACAGAAACGTCGGGAGTTAAAATAAACTATTGGTTGATGTGGCTGTGGTTTTCTCCGAATCAACTTACAACCAACAAATTATCTTCACAAAACACCATAAATAAGATGATAAAATTATCCAGTACAAATATTCCCAATCCTCCTACAAATATTCAATAAATGTGTATGTCTAGAATATATTTTCTGACTATTGGAAATACTCCTACGTGAAAATAATTTCAAAATTAGATAAAACAAATTACAGCAATATTAAAAGTTACAGACCAATATCGTTGATGTCAAATTTTTCAAAAATCCTCGAGAATATAATTAGAAATAAACTTATGACTTATTATGATGAAAACAAATAGATGAGCTTCAGACAACACAGCGCTCCACCAAACACAAAGTAACAATTAGTGCAATGATAGAGTTAACAGAAACTATCCTGGAACATAATCAAATGACAGGGCTGATAGCGGTTGACATATCAGGAGCCTTTGATAACACACGGTGACCCACAATCATAAAAATAATGTATATAGATAATGTTCCCACACTTCCTTGATACAAATTATCCAATATCATATTTAAATTATAAAAGGAAGGTATATTTGTATTATGGTGATAAAACTGTTACAAAAACTTAACTAAAGGATATCCTCAAGGCGGACCATTCTCTTCATTGGTGTAGAATATATTGCTGAATGATTTATTAGTGAACTTCAAGTCAAAAACCCCGAGATAATATGTTATTCTGACGAGATACATTTCAATAATTTTCTGGCACAAGAACTCTGAGAGACTGAGAGCTGAGTTAGTAAACATCCTGAAATATGTTACTCACTGGTGTAAAACAAACAAACTAAAGATAAATCTGGGAAGTCCAACTTGTGTTACGTTTACATAACAAAAGTAAGAATGGATTTATAATTTCAAAATTCTCTCATTAATCCAGTAGATGGAATTAAAATTTTAGGAATAAAATTCCAAACCATAGTTTCAAAAACAATAAATTTTACACCGTGCATTAACGAAGTTTTAGATAAAACACAACTTATAAAAAATTCTTATTTTCCCTCAATTGAAAAATCTGGGGAATAGATTTAGGCCCTTATACTAACTTATAAAGCTGAAATTTGATACAACCACATTAATAATCGCTACAAACCAAAATTAAGTTCCATGCAATATCAAATCGTTTTATGGGCTATTGGAGCGTTCAAAACAACTTCATCAAATTGTGCTCATTGTCCTCCCTAATCAGATTACATCGACACAAGATTAATAAAATATGACTTGGATAAATTATCTGAGGAAGATCAACAAGCATTCAGACCACATTTCCCAACTGAATCGAACTGGCTTTGGCCTCCTAGCACTAAGGAGGAATCACCGCCAAATTCTTATTTTAACGCTGGTTTTAATTATATGCTTCTTAACTCAGCGAGCTAACTATAACTCATTTAAACTTGAATAACTGCTTTTGTCTCGTCTCACTAACTCTCATGACTCAACCTCGTCTCACTAACTCTCATGCCTCAACCTCGTCTCACTAACTCTAATGACTCAACCTCGTCTCACCAACACTAATGACTCAACCTCGTCTCACCAACACTAATGACTCAACCACGTATACTTTAATAACTCAATAACTGTCTTTATTTTCTAAAATCAAGATTATATACATTTCTAAAATTTACATAATTTAACAATAATTAACAAAAGTAAATTCCAACAATTTTGCATATTTAAGGCTGGAACATACTCCCCCCGGCCGCTGAACCCTGGTTCAGATTTGAAGGGAAGCGGAGCCAACTTCGTAATAGGTCGCAGGTAGACTCCGGTAGCAGCCCGAACTTGGGCAACTCGCACCTTCTGGTCTTGAAGAACGACAAATACTTCTCTGCAGTCTCGTGTTCTTTATCAGCTGGTCCCAATATGAACACCAGGTCCAAAGCTACAGCAGTGTATTGACTATCTCTGTATTTGACATAGGTTGGTAGTTCAGTCCATTGTTTAGACTTCAGGTTCAACTTCCATAAATATTTCGACTCCTTCCCGGCGTGAACAAATACAGCTCTTACCCAATCCTGCACAATAGTAAAGTGATTGATATTTTTTGGATAGCCCTCTTTCTCACCAAGAATCGGAATAGTTGTATAACACCCCCAGGAATCTGTTTGAAGTCGGTAGTTATACAGATTACAGAAGTGTTGTTCCCACTGCATTCGAGGGAATAGTAAAAGTTTCTTGTTGGTATAGCAAATCTGAAGAGAGAGAAATTTCTCTTTCCAAAATATTTTGTCTGATCCAATCAGATGCCAATCTTTGTTTAGGAGATGATAGGAGAAAACCTTGTAAGTAGAGTGGTCGCGGGTCTCTGCAAGCATAAACAAGAACGCCGATGGTGCAAATGTCATTGCCAGGACCAAGAGGTCAGTTAGGGGCGACTTCCTGCTTTTCACTAGAACAGAAGCCCGACCCTCTTTAAGTTTCACTCGGACAATATTGTCGGTGCAAGTTACCTTATTCCCTCTAGAGTGTATTCTCCCTCCTACAAAGTACACCCTTTTATCGTGAGAGGCATAAACGATAGACTTGGAAATAACTATTGGAGCGAAACCATTCACTTTTCTCCAGATCCATTTTTTGTGAGGGATGTGGTATTGGTACAATACCGAGCGGACATTCGGGCCATCTAGAGATTCCACATCTTCTATGAGGAGGTAAAGATGAGTTCCGTCGCCGACAAAGACCTTCGGGTAGCTACATTGGATGGCTTTGGTAACTTCTGGCCACTCTCCATTTTCCTTCAATATGGCGCGGTGGTAGACTGGTAGCCCTTCTAAATCCTCGACTTCTTTGACCGCGGTCTGCCTCTGGAGATTCGCCATTGCCACTGTAGTAGGTGAGAGGAAACCAATTGGATCGAAAATCCTCGTAATATTGGAGAGAAGATCTCTTTTGGTAACAACTTCCTCAGGAAGAGTTATATTAACTCTAAACGTATCTTGTACATAATCCCATACAATTCCTAAAATCTTGGATATGGCTCCTTTCTCCAAGTTAATTTTCCTCTCTTCGTTCATTTCCTCGACATGAGACACTATCTCGTGGCAATTTGATTTCCACTTTCTTAAGTGAAATCCTCCCTTTTTCATTAAGTCTTTTAATTGGTCTATTAGTTCTTTGGTTTCAGCAATCGTTTGAGCTCCTGTTAGCAGATCATCGACATAGAAATCATTCAAGGTCACCCTAGAAGCCTCAGGATAATTTTGGCCTTCATCTTCTGCTAACTGTTGTAATGTTCTCATTGCCAAAAATGGAGCCGAAGTTGTACCATAGGTAACAGTCAGTAGTCGATAGTCCACCACAGGCTCTTCTGGCGATGGTTTCCACAATATCCTCTGATAGTCCGCATCTTCTGGATGATGAGGCATGTAATAGCACCTGCACAATTCTCGCTTCACTTCTGCAATTGGGACCCTTTCCATGTGGTTTAAGTGTTCATATTCCTTCATGAATCCCCGGTATTGGTCATATAATTTCACATTCTTACACAATTTTCCTTCCAACGAAAGGAACCTTCTTAAAGCTTTTTCTCTTGATTCACCCAGAAGCGGTCGATGTTGTCTGAATGGCAATTTTACCCAATACCTTCCATGGCTATTTCTGCCATGGTTATTCGAAAATAACCTTTCACAATCTTCGTCCTGTGTACAAAGATCTGGTGACGGCACAGATTCAGTTTCCCAGAATCTTTTCATTACGAATTCTAGTTCTGGTTCAGATTGTAAACTCAGGTTACAGACTTCTTTATTACTCTCTGATGTTCCCATGAGTTTTCCTAGAAGTACCCAACCTAGTCTTGTATTAATAGCCATTGGCAATCCTTCTCCGAGAGATATAGAGCCATTCAACATAAGTTCAGTGTATATATCTGCTCCCAATATCATATCTATTGGGGCTTGTATGTAGAACTCTGGGTCTGCCAATTTGAGGCTCTTCAAAGTTGGCCAATTAGGGTCTTTTAACCTGAAGTTCGGAATTTCTGAAGTGAGCACTCCCGTGACTACTGCCTCCACCGAGAATTCCTCAGAATTATTCAGTGGACAAAATGTCACACTTACTGTCGATGAAGAATGCTGCACTGGTGTGTTTCCAACCCCTATAATCATCCGATCTGATTTCCTTTGGACAAGTCCCAATCTTTCGCAGCATCCTTTTGTTATCATGGTGACTTGGGAACCGCTGTCCAGTAGGGCTCTGCAGGTGCATAACTTTCCGAGTCCATTTTTTATCTTGATTCTAGCCGTTGCGAGTAGTACGTGGCTATCATTGCAGTTTGCCTGTTGAGTATTCGTTAAATTGATAGCACTTTCATGTTCCTTCGGAGTTGTGTTCTCAACTTGGGCCGAAGCGCCTTCCGTGCTCGGTTTATCATAATGAATCATTGTGTGGTGCTTCCCCTTGCATACTTTGCATCGTTGGTTCAGCCTACAATTCCATGAGAAATGGCCTTTCCTCAAGCAATTGAAGCACAATTTATGACCTTTTACTACATTTAATTTTTCTTTTAAAGGCATTTTGCAAAATAAGCTGCACATGTATAGTGGATGATGCTTAGATTTGCATAATATGCAAGTGTCCGATTTCTCAATTAGCATCCCGTAGCTTTGGCATTTGGGAAATCTCGATCCGGTGGTTTCTTCCCTTTTTGAACATTCCTTGACAGCACAAGACATGCTTCTCGCATGTCTGGAAATGAACGCTATGAACTTGTCATAAGAAGGAAGAGTGTTGTCCACTGACAGTTCCCAATCCAACCTTAGATTTTCACTCAACTTCTGCTGGAGGAAGTGCACCAAGATCACATCCACTAATTGATTTCTCTTCAATTCCAGCGTTTCTAAGTTTCTTATGGCTTCATTACAAACATCCATGAATTCATGGAGACACTTAGCCGATGGATTCTTAATTGCCCGGAGAGAAAAGATTTTTGACACCTGGGCATAAGCTAGCTCTCTCGGGTTATCATATCTTGATAACAGTGTACTCCATGCTTGGCCATAATTTTCACTTAGTAAAGGGAAACCCCTTATTAATCTGGCCGCTTCGCCTTTTACTGCTGAATTCAAATATTGTAACTTCTGTATATTAGTTAACCCTGGATGTGCATCGATGGTGGTGAGGAATAGCTCTTTGAAGTTGATCCAATTGCCCATATCTCCATCATATATCGGTAAGTCAAATTGAGGCAATTTTATATTTGCCTGAGAGCCATTTGGCTTTATGTCCGCCAGTTTGTCTTTGAGTTTTCTCTCATTTTCTATTTTTACCCTCAAGCTTCCAATCTTGTTCATTGAACCATCATATGCCTCACTTTCTTTATCTATATCAACTTCATCCAAAGAAAACAGCTCGTCGTAGAGTTTCTCAATTTTCTCTTTGATCTCCTTTAATTCTTCACCCATTATTTCTAAGCGTATTGTTTCATCTGCCTCAATAATTGAATCCACACTTTCAATAAATCCATCAATTCTCCTTATCTGACAACTTAACTTTCTTTGGAGGATCCTTTCGTCTCGAGACATTTTGCAATTGTATTCTCACTGAGTTTCTGCTTAAATTTCTTCTGTTTCAAATCCTAATCAGGCTCTTGAGGGACCATGAATCGAACTGGCTTTGGCCTCCAGGCACTAAGGAGGAATCACTGCCAAGTTCTTATTTCAACGCTGGTTTTAATTGTAAGCTTCTTAACTCAGCGAGCTAACTATAACTCATTTAAACTTGCATGATTGCTAATGTCTCGTCTCACCAACACTAATGATTCAACTACGTATGCCTTAATAACTCAATAACTGTCTTTATTTTCTAAAATCAAGATTATATACATTTCTAAAATTTACATAATTTAACAATAATTAACAAAAGTAAATTCCAACAATTTTGCATATTTAAGGCTGGAACACCAACAATTATAAATGATATAATAAAAGAAAGAATAAACGATACATTTATAAATACCAATATATATTTTCGTCAGCGTTTTCCTTCAGGCATCTCTAAATATTTTCGCCCTGACATATCAATGTTCAATTTAAGAAAATGAAAAGGCATCTCCTTATCGTGCATAGAGTTGCTGATGGCTTACGCCGTCTATCGGAATAAATATCAACTATTCGTTGATTTTTAATTATTTCAGAATAGGCCAAATACCCATTCTTGATTACTCAAGAAAAAGATAACCACACGTAGGGATTTAGGGTTGTTGGATCTCGTTAGCGTTGTTCAAGCTGTACCTCAAAGACCAAATAACTGGTCATTCAGACATCCTGAAAAATCATGAAACGAGTAGTTAAGGTCAGAATTGCGCAAGGAGGCGAAATTATGTGAAAAAATAGTACAAATGTGAAATTGTACTGAGATAAGTTGGATAAATTAAGAAAATAAAAAAGGTAATATCACATTTGTACTATTTTCTTCACAATGTTCAATTTGTTACAAACCACAGAAACTTTGGATACTTTCTGCTCGGTATAGGAGCAGTCAACGATTCAAGGTGTGGAAACAGGATTCTACTCACCTATTGATAGAATCTCTTATTTTCCAGGACAACAGAAAGTGGGAAGATATTAAATTCAAGAAACTATTTATCTTTATAAATACTAGAGACGCATTTTTAAAATTCAAGAAATTTTGCCCAACCCCACCGGCGAGTGCAAGTAACCAAACGAGGCTCTGGCACATTTTTAAGTGCAAAGTCGAACTGCTTTTCACATGTCTAGACATGTGTATACTTACTGTAATAGCAGTCGTCTACTTCTACCCTCCATGATTATCATGGCCTTGTGTGTGTATCACGTGTGTGTTGTACAAGGGATAAAAAAAGAATAGATTCAGTAGGGAATGGATGTTTGTCAACCCGGTAAAGGTCAAATGATAGTGAACATCCAATCAGAGCGCTGATAAAACAGACGCCATATAAGCACGTGTATTAGGATAAGAAAAAAAAAGAAATTTTGTTTATATATTTATGATTTTATTTCTTGGTTGAGGAAACACCAGGTATGATTAATTAGTTTTGAATTTTATTATTTTCCTTTCTAACTCCAAATAATAGATTCAAACTCGATATCCTTCTTGGTGTACAATATCTAATCTTTTCTTGAATTTTATTTTTATTGCATTTTCTCTCTTTCTTGTTTCTTTCTAACTTTAAACAGTGTAACTCCTATCTCAAATTGTTTTTCTTTTTTAAAAACTTTGTTATTTCTAAGTTGAAAATGTAAACTTGGTATTTTAAATAGCGATGTTCTTTGACACAATTATCTCTTGTTGGGATATCGCGTCTGATTTGATATTAATAAAATATAAAAGATAAAATAGTGTGTGTAGAGTATTACAATATAATTCATTAATATTATCATAAAGATAGAAGTTGCCTGGCCGGCATTCATATTTATATAAAAAATAGACACTTTGACCAGTTAGCGTTTTTTTATTTTTCTCAACGTTTCGACAAAATTCTTTTGTCTTCGTCAGGAGAAGTAAATAAAATAAAGCATTTGGCAAGGCGTTAAAAATTGTTCTCTTTTTAATTTTTAACGCTTCGCCAAATGCTTTATTTTATTTACTTCTCCTGACGAAGACAAAAGATTTTTGTCGAAACGTTGAGAAAAATAAAAAAACTCTAACTGGCCGAAGTGTCTATTTTTCATATAAACATTAATATTATATGTCAATATATGTAAATGAAACGTAAAATACAATTTTTAGGACACCATATATTTATATATGAGCATTAAATTAAAAGCTTTTAGTGCAATATTTATTTAATTTTACTCTAATGTGATATAAAGGCGTAGAAAAACGTTAGTAAATTAAATAAATAGAAAATAAAAAGAAAAGTTAAAAGCTATGTTGCCTTCTGAGAGCTTTTTTTATGACAAGGGGTTTGTTACTGTGTATCAAATATCTTTCAGAGTTATTGTCTGAATCCTGATATACATGTTAAAAGGGGTATAACTTCCTTAAATTTGTGTCAGTGAGTATTCATATTTGTATAAAATGAGAAAAAAGACGATTGGTAAATAAATAGTATTCATTATTTATTTATTTCAACACACAAACGCGATAAATAGTATTCGAGAAGTATATTATAGTAAACAAGAAAAACAATATATGAAGAAGTATATATAATATAAAATACGTTTTTAAATTTATTAGAAGGAACTCTTATTGCGGAAGGATTTATATTTTATATATAGGATAGGTATAGATAATATAAGTATGTGGTGACCACACTTTGCTTCAGCGAGCGCGAACTGGTACAAAGCTTCACTACACATACGGGCAGTAGTGTGGCGTCTAGGGCTTCCAATCCCGGTACATATTTTCAATCCCGGGATTCGGGATTGCTTTTTTCTCAATCCCGGGATCCCGGGATATCCCGGGATTGAAGAACATTTTCGTCTTTCTACGCCAAGAGGTATATCGTTTCGTTCGTTATATTTTTAATTTTTTCTTTTATATAGTGCCAATGACATGGCACTTACTTCGATGAAAACAACCTGAAAGCTATATATTTTGCGCCTGCTTATGAACTAAATCATTGCTTTTGGGTTACAGTTTGAAATTATCTGTCAATTACTGTACACACATCTGGAAAAAAATTACTGTTCTTGGAACTCTTAGACCACATCACTTAAATTAAGAGTCTTAATGCAGTGTTGGGCAGTAATCCATTCAAAGTAATACATTACCTTGTAATTACGATTACTTTGCAATGCATTACTTTGTGTAGGTATTGCAATTGAATTTGAAGAGGCAGCCTCAATAGCTTCTTGCAATCGGCGCTCAATTGTAAGATGGTCATTCGATTGTGATGGCTCATGGCGTTCTTGTAAACTCCGAGGAAGTTGCGAATTATCAGTCTGAATTCTTACTTCGGCCATTTGTTCCTGTAACGGTTTAAGACGCAAAAGCAATATCACGCTAAAGTCTTTGACCATCTTCTTTTTTTTCCAACTGTGCTTGCGGATTGTGCAGATATTGGAGGACTAAAGATGTTTTATTGCATCGCTCTTCTAAAATTATCTTTTGAAAATATTTTTGCAGATCTTTGCTGAGAGAATGGGATTGTGCTTGCAGCTCCTCTAGAAGAAATTTTACTGTGCTTCTGCAGTCAAAAGCGTAGCGACGCGTCTACAGATAGCCGCCACAGCTGCCCGAAATGGCTTCAGTGCGGAAATTACTTGCGTCATGATATCAAAATCTTCATCAGTTAGACGGACATTTGCATTCACATCTATTAGCGCCTTCTGAATCGCTGACTTCACACTGAGAAGTCTCTCCAACATGTTCAATAAACTATCCCAGCGCGTTCTGCAGTCGAGAATGAGACACATACTGGTGGAAATGCGATTATCTTGCCGCATGTAGTTCAGTAAGATCTCGTTCTTCAGCGGCGATCGTTTGAACAATTTCACAACCACACGAGCTTTTTTCGTCACTTAATTTATATTTTTCTTTGAAAATACTGGAGCTTGTGGATAAATTGCTTCAAGGAATGAAGGATGTACTACCTCTAGGCTAACGTTAAATGGAGAAGTGTCCTCATTGTCATCCTCGGAAAGGTCAGATTCTGCTTCATTTACTGTTGGGGAAAGGAATTCAGGAACAACCCTCACTTTTTTCTTAGCATAAATTACATCCATCACAGCCAGATGGAGACCATACGCGTAGCAGAGCTGTTGCAGTGGACCAAGAATGTGACCCAATTTTACCATCATTGCGCACCCATCAGTTGTAACACACACAATATCAGTTTCGAAGTTGATTCCAAACTTCAAGAGCTTAGCACCAATGACATATTTGCATTGTTTAGAGGAAAATACTCCAGATATTCGAGTCAAGCCAAGATTCCACATCTTGGTACGGCTATGAATATTAATGTTCAGGTAACGCTTGCTTCTGATTGACGTCCATTCATCCAACGTAAGGCTGAAAAGTTGCCCCTTTTCTTTCTCCATCTGAAGCTCTCGAACGACCTTCTCACGAAATGTGTCCGCATAACGACACACTTTAATCTTAATGGTCTCTGCGATGAGAGGAATTTCATGTCCAAGAGAATTGAGGCACTCGCGTAGATCCTTAGATGTGACAAAAACGGAGAATGGCAATCCGTCGAGAGCTATCATTCTAGCTAGCACAGCATCAGTCGATCGATCGATGGAAACAGACGAAAAATGATCGAGAATTGATATATTGGGGGTCTTTATTTGCAGGGGTCTGTGTATCAACTTCGTCTTCAACTTTTCTCTTCGAAGTTTCGATTCCGTGGACCGCCTTCTGGTGTACATGCAGCCCTTTTGTAGACCCACCGACGTATTTCAAAATCCTTTTGCACGCTATACCCTGTGCATTTTGGCCAGATCCGTCTCGTAGGTAATGGCACCAGATTCCTTCTGATTTAAAATGAATAAACTTCGCCATCACAATCAAGAAGTCCGACGCGTTTTCTATTGAGAAATAGCAAGGTCCGATAATATTGTTTTAGAGACTTTGTTTTATGTTTGTATAAGTTGAAAACTATGTTAGGCTGATGCTTGATAGTGACGAAGCATTTAATGAAATGACATTAAATAAATTTAATTTAAATTAAATGGCAAAAAAGCTAGCGAGGGTTTCACAAAATGAACAGCAGAGCAGTGCGCTCATGATGACTCATGCATACAGAGTACAGGATGGAGAGTATGAACATAGATTTAAAAAAAAAATATAAAACAATTTGGAGCCCAGATAAGAGGTTAGTGGCGGGTCCATGTTACACGCAGGTCCGCCACAAAAAAAAAAAAAAAAAGGGATGCCGCTACTATCTAAGAAGCCACTATTTGCATGTCAACAAAATAATTTCAAATCTCTCAGAAAAAAAAAAGACCCGAAATGCAGCTGCATAAACAAAACTTCAAAAGTGTGCTATCTCATCATCTGTTTGATTACCAAAATGCTAGATAAGAAAAAATATTTTTGCGCTGGTTTTCATGCACAAACCAGTAATCCCGGGATTTTTCGAGCAGAATCCCGGGATTTCGGGATCATTATTTGGCTACGGGATCCCGGGATTGGAGGCCCTAGTGGCGTCATCCGGGACTCTTGCTGGCCACGACGTCGTAAACAACAAACAAGGCTTGCTCCAACGGCCGTTACTTTTTATAATTTAAATTTATTTATTTAAAGTTAGAAATATATAAAAGAGAACAGAAGTAACGGCCGTTGGGAGCAAGCCTTGTTTGTTGTTTACGACGCCGTGGCCAGCAAGAGTCCCGGATGACGTCACGCTACTGCCCGTATGTGTAGAGAAGCTTTGTTCCAGTTCGCTCTCGCTGAAGCAAAGTGTGGTCGCCACAAGTATAAAAGAGAGATATATATGTTACAAAAAAATATTTCCTGCTGTGATTTCAGAATCAGATATATAAAAATTGCTTGAGGTTGGTATACATGAGTATTTAAATTGTAGTCGTGGTAATATTAAAACATATTAAAATTAAAATTTGCTTTAATTATGTTTAATGAATATAAAATACATAATTGAGAAAGTGTACCTTACTTAAAGCGTGAAAAATGAAGAAAACGACTTATTTACATATGTACAAAAAGATTGAGCCGGCCAACGAGAAAGAGAGAATATGGTTTTATGGGCTAACTAACCAAAGTGTATGGTCTTTGAGCCAAACCATACACTTTGGCCAACGGGAAATATCTTCATTTACGGGGCTTCTAACCAAAATAAAATGTTTTTTGAGTCCCAGAAAGGCCAACGAGAAATATCTTAATTTACGGGGCTTCTAACCAAAATAAAATTATTTGAGTCCCAGAAAGGCCAACGGGAAACAGAAATATCTTCATTTACGGGGGTGCTAACCAAAATAAAATGATTTTTGAGTCCAAGAAAGGCCAACGGGAAATATCGTCATTTACGGGGCTTCTAACCAAAATAAAATTATTTTTGAGCCCCAGAAACGCCAACGGGAAACAGAAATATCTTCATTTACGGGGGTGCTAACCAAATTAAAATTATTTTTGAGTCCCAGAAAGGCCAACGGCAAACAGAAATATCTTAATTTACGGGGCTTCTAACCAAAATAAAATGATTTTTGAGTCCCAGAAAGGCCAACGAGAAATATCTTCATTTACGGGGCTTCTAACCAAAATAAAATGATTTTTGAGTCCCAGAAAGGCCAACGAGAAATATCTTCATTTACGGGGATTCTAACCAAAATAAAATGATTTTTGAGTCCCAGAAAGGCCAACGAGAAATATCTTCATTTACGGGGCTTCTAACCAAAATAAAATGATTTTTGAGTCCCAGAAAGGCCAACGAGAAATATCTTCATTTACGGGGCTTCTAACCAAAATAAAATGATTTTTGAGTCCCAGAAAGGCCAACGGCAAACAGAAATATCTTCATTTACGGGGCTTCTAACCAAATTAAAATGATTTTTGAGTCCCAGAAAGGCCAACGGCAAACAGAAATATCTTCATTTACGGGGTTTCTAACCAAAATAAAATGATTTTTGAGTCCCAGAAAGGCCAACGGGAAACAGAAATATCTTAATTTACGGGGCTTCTAACCAAAATAAAATGATTTTTGAGTCCCAGAAAGGCCAACGAGAAATATCTTCATTTACGGGGCTTCTAACCAAAATAAAATGATTTTTAAGCACCAAAAGGCCAACGGGAAACAAAAAATATCTTTATTTTACGGGGCTGCTAACCAAAATGAATGATTTTTGAGCCCCGAAATGGCCAACGGGAAACAAAAAATATCTTTATTTTACGGGGCTGCTAACCAAAATGAATGATTTTTGAGCCCCGAAATGGCCAACGGGAAACAACAACAATAGGTTTATATAGAGAAATCCGCGACATCTGGTGGTAGACTTAACAGAGTGATATGGGAATTATAATTTTAAAAGTAAATACAATTTTTATATAACATATATAGTGTAGACAAGGAGTATAAAATAAACAAAGACAATTTTTTAGATTACGAAGAGCAAGAGAACGTACCATGTTTATATTTTTAAGTAAGAGTTATATGGCTTGTAGTATTCGTATATAATGAAGTATGCACCTAAGGTGGATTAATATGCTATAATATATACATTATTTTAGTATCCACATGATACAGAGCATGATAATCATGGTGGGTAGACGTTAATAACTGCCTTTACTTTATGTGCACCACATGTCTACACATGTGAAAAACAGTTTGACTTTGCACTTATAAAAGTGTTCCAGAGCCCCTTGGCTACTTATTTCATGTACTCGTATTACACATATATAAGTTCTTCCATCTAAAAAGATCAAGTGAGCGTGGTCAGGATGTCTTTTTTGATTTTAATACCAATACCTGGCCTTTTTATTATTTTTTATTTTGATTATATTTTCATATATATATATGCATATATATACTTATGTTATATATGCTTAGTTTATATATGTAAATTTATTTATTGCCAGTTGCAAATAAGACACGCTATATCCGATCTGGATAATTGCGCGTGAAAACTATTTACAATAATTCATATTGTAGTAGAGTAGGTAACAGAATTGTCAATAGAAAATAAACAATTAAGAAAATGAGCATCAAATAAACACATGCATTAAACAAATAAGCAACAACATAAGCAGATAGACGTCAGCCGCTAAGTAGTTATTTACAATATGTTAACCAATGATGGAAGTTGATTTAATGAAGTTATCTGTAATAATTAGTATCGTGGAGAGAGAAATTTGATCAAGTTGAGCTATTTACAATAAGTTATATCCTAACGTAGCTTAATAATTATTTACATTGATGTAAATCAAGTCGCATAGTAGTATAGTTCCTCAAGCTGCATGAAGCTGGCTATTTATAATAAAAAGTCTGCAAAACCTATTATATTTCGTATATCTTTCCCTATTATAAACTATTTGTCCCAGATAGGTTCTTTCCATCTTGCTCTGCTGTCTTAGATATGACACCATACATGTAAATTGTAGTAACCAAAGACTGGGCCATTACCTAACTATCCTAGTATTTTATTTCTTCTTATTTTTGTACATACGGTGAAATTATCAAATATGAAGAAACCCTCCTTCCTTGCCTATTAAATAACTTCAATGACCCACCACTGTCCATCATACCAGGAAATAGATAATACTGCTAATTATAAGACAATAACGTGCCAAATTTATATAGGAAATAAAACTATTTTCAGCGCGCGAACGAGTTTTCATTTTTAAATAAAACAAAATACTACTATATTTACTGCTACAGAAATATTGGGAGAGCTTGGCTCATCATTAAGGAAAGTAGAAAGTTTGTTTTATTTTTGATAATGAAAAATTTGTATTTAATCGATATCACTATGGGAGTTCTCCACGTTCAAATTGTAAGCCAGTTCTTACACTGTAATTACATGGCGTTCTACTCATCAAGAAACTGTTCTACCTTTGAGATTAAAAGATACAAGAACCCAGTTTGGTGTTACTTGTACTTACTGGCGGTGTCATATTTGTATAATGATATATACTCATGGACAAACTTAAGGAAGTGAAAAAACCTTGATGTGGCCAGTCGTCTATTTTTTTTAAGAAGACAGAAACAATTTTGTTCACACTTGGTTCCTCGTGTGTCTCCAATAAAGGTCACTGTGTATCAAATATCTTTCAGAATTATTGTATGAATACAGATATACATGATAAAAGGTACAACTTCCTTAAATTTTGTCTATGAGTGTAGATTTCTATCTACCTCTTTATACCATATTTGCATAATTACATTGTATTTTCAGATATGTAACATGATGAGATACAAACGATGCAATCACTAGAGCTCCAAACACCATCTCAGTGTTCCACATGGATATTATATTTGCATATTTTAGCAAAAAACCGAGAGTTAATGTATAATTCACATATGATATCAGTTTGACTTTTAACCATAAAACTTACATAAGGCATACAACCGTACAAGTCACATTGTTTACAGTTCAATTACCTTTATATTCTCATTAAGTTTCATCTATATCAACACACACATCTAATCTAAGAATATTTGCATATACGTAATAATAACAATATAAAAAGACAATTTGCAATTTTAGGTCTCTGGAAGGCCTGGAAAAGAGTTAAAGTTCGAAAGCTAGACGGATTCATGATAAAAAAGCACGTTACAATTCTTCAATTCATTATTTTTTTAAAATACACAATTAGATTTTTTTGGCCTAAATCAAAGTCCTTGCACCAAATCAGTCCTTGCAGATATAGGTTACGTTCGTAAGAGATACTCATACGATATGTGGAAGGTTACTGATTTCTATAAATTTCCTATTTATTGATCAAATTATCTGATTAATCTTATTTTTTTATTAATTCCATTATTCTATTAACTTCTAATGTAATTTAAATGTTTTTAAATTTCTATCTCCATGGTAAAAAGATTATATAAATGATCGATTTAATACATGTGAGTGTCAAGTAGCAAATCGATTATAATTCTACAAATTGGCGTTCAGCCAAATGAAATATTGAAAAATAAATTCGAAACTATTATACGTGTAGACGCGTATGATTATTTTAAAAATTAAACAATTTATACTGCCTTTACTGCAATAGAAAAATTGATGGGAGGGCATGGCTTATCAGTGGTGAACCCTTCCAGCGGTTTCGTCAGATTTTGGTATATTAAACTGACGAAACCGCTGGGAGGGTTCACCACTGATGAGTCAGGCCCTTCCTTTAATTTTTCCATTGCAGTAAAGGCAGTATAAATTGTTTAATTTTTAAAATAATCATACGCGTCTATAATAGTTTCGAATTTTATAGAAGATGACGCACTAATGCATCATATGATAAATAAATGATAATTATTTTAATCCAATATATGTCTCTTTAATTATAATTTCTACAAATGTCTGGAAAATCCTTTGACACTGATGATGTTCTACCAAAACATTCTGTATGGCTCAATATAGTGGATTAGTATATGAGATAATTTCTCTTATGAGATATTAGACAGGTTGTATTATATCCAGTATGGGGCTGTTGATCTTCCTTTGCCCTTTGAGTCGTTGGTAGAGTTGACTAGACAAGCAAGTTGAAGTATGATGATGAAGGGTGGCTCCGGTATTCAAAATCTTTCAACTTTAGTTTGAGAACTTTGATTAATCTCTATAAAATATTTTGGAATTCGGCTAGGATTAGTAAACTTACAACAACCATTACAACATTAGAGACCTATGTCTT
The DNA here is from genome assembly GCA_030710605.1 of Cordylochernes scorpioides. Lineage (NCBI taxonomy): Eukaryota > Metazoa > Arthropoda > Arachnida > Pseudoscorpiones > Chernetidae > Cordylochernes > Cordylochernes scorpioides. The sequence continues at coordinate 20,978,651 of CP092863.1, forward strand.
ACACAGGTTTAGTGAATATTTTTGTATGAATAAACCTTTTTTTGAGAACGGTTTATTCAAGTTTATATAACGAAGCTTTTCTGTACCATAAATGCATATTATATAATAAAATATCGAAGTGTTAAATCAGGAATCATTTTGTTGTCATATAAATAATATTTGAAATGAATAAAGATAATAAAAATTGCAAGCTACATAAGATGTAATAAATACCTGTTTTTTTTAATAAATTTGTTGACAAATTGTCTCTGTATCAGGTAATCTGATAATTAGTTGGTTGTCATTATAACTTTCAATTGGAGCTGTTTACAGGACATTGACTAGATATTTGTATCATCGAATATCACAGATGTTACTGAAGCCTGTAAAGGGTGTTTCACCACATACCGTTTACTCGCATCGGGCACACTTTGTAAAGGTGTTTTTCCAAGGTAACAATAACAATACCATTTCTAATGCAATAATATTTTGCATATTCACTATTATAATTTACCTATTTATATCAGAAAATGAATTTGTAAATCTTATTATGGCTTAAACTGGCGATTGTGGGACACCTGGGGAACCTCGAGCCCATCAGACCTGAAATATTTTCGAATAATAAATACAATTTGTGGTATACCTACGCCCAGATTCTTTCAAAATTACAACCAGACTAGGGAGTCTACGAATGGTAATATAAAAAGTAATCACTATTTTTGCATAGAGAGAGAGAGATTGAGATTGAAACTGATTTATTATAACGTCCATATAAGATTATATAAGGTTAAAGACATAAATGAATAAATAAGATTAATAATGATAGATATATGAATATAAATAGATAAAATAATTGATAAATATACATATATATATATACAAGGTTTTATTGGTGGCGCCCACCGCGAGAAAGACTCCGCCACCGATGGACTGCGAGAGTTCTCTACCACAGAGTGGGCAGGTCGAGGTGTTGGCTGGCGTTACCCAACTCAAGACCAAGATGGTACTTGTAGATGATAGCCTTCGCCACACTTGTTAGCTTTACTGCCTCGGGATGGAGAGAGAAATTGAGATTGAAACTACTCTTTTTCAATGTCCATATAAAATTATATAAGGTTAAATATAAAAGAAAGAGAGAGAGATATTGAATTGAAACTGATTTATTACAACCTCCATATAAGATTATATAAGATTAAATACGGAATAAATATGAATATGGATAAAAATGACTATACAATGATATAAGAGAGAGAGATTGAGATTGAAACTGATGAGAGAGAGAGAAATCAAACACACTTTGATGTATTTTATATCCACAGAGTAAAGGAACTTTGTGTATTTAATGTCTCAAAATGTCAAACCACCAAAGAATCGAACAGGTTTCCATAAGAAATTAAATTAGGTTTGATATATTGAGGGCATCAAGTTACATGAGAAGTTGATATGGTCAACGATGGATGACAAAATGTCAATCTTTTTAAAACATTTTCTGTTACAGAATTCATTCTAATCAATATAGATCATCAATAAATTTTGTTAATATAATCCCTCATTGATAAATGTGTCTTTATTTTAAAAAGAGTTCTGATAAATAACAGCAAAATTAAATTATAAATGTGTAGATCAGTGGCTCGAACGTTTGAGATTCTGTGTCAAAAATAAGGAAGGAAAATTTGAACGATTGTATATATTTAAAATCTATATCCTATTGGATAATAAAATATGTATTTATATTCCATTAGTTTTTGTTCTTAATCATTTATAAATGTGTTTGTAACAGAATTTATGGCTAGACTGTGTATGTTAAAAGCTTTCTCCTGCTTTACTCTTTTACTCTACTGTTTAGCATACTGAAATTTCCCTCAAATAAAGTTATTTTATCATGATGCATATGCATCTGTTATAAGAAATTCAAGCTATCTTTTGAAGCGTTTGGTGCTTTTTGAATTAAAGCAATTTTCTCGAAACCGCTGTGAGAATTCACCACTGAGTAGCTAGGTCCTCCCATTATTTTATCATTGCATTAAGGGCAAAATTGTTTTAATTCAAAAATAAAGATGAGCGTCAAAAATAAGTTTATATTTCTTACAGTTATTTTATATATTTTTAGAAAATTTCTTAATTCTGCAAGATTCATTTCAAATAAACATAACGTAATTGGTGTTTATATAAAATATAAAAAGGTAATTGAAATGTTATAAATCAAAAGTATACTATTAATAAATAAAATTATATATATAGTATCAGATATATATATTATTTAAAAAAGTATTCTGTTGATTTCAGAATACACGAGTTATGGTATTGTTATGCAGTCGTGGCAATAATAATAAAAATAGTTTTGAACCACAATTTGCTTTAATTATTCTAATAAAGTATAGAAGAGAGTATTTGAGAAAGTTCTATCTTACGTGAAGCTTGAAAAATAAAATAAATGATTATATATTTTCATATGTACAAAATGATTTGAGTTTAGCCGGCCAACGGGAAAGAGAGATATTTATAACCTAGATTCCTGGAGCGCAGAGTGCCAACTACCCGGGGAAAACGGGAAACAACAAGAATAGGGTTGTGGCGACCACACTTTGCTCCAGCGAGCGCGAACTGGGACAAAGCTTCACTAAGCATACGGGCAGTAGTGTGACGGCCTCGGCAACCGCGAGCTTAGAGAACACCCGACTACGCATGCGCGAGCGGCATACGGGACTCTGGCCACGCGCGTCGTCAACAACAAGGCTTGCTTCCAACGGCCGTTACTTCTTTTCTCTTTATATATTTCTGGCTTAAAATAAATTAATATATAAAAGGAGAGCCGCGACACCTGACGGTCGACTTAACAGAGTAGTTTTTTTCTAGAAATTTTATTTTAAAAATAACATTTTTATATAATATATATACTTTCAATATAGTTTAATAGTAAACATTATTGTGTGTAAATAAATTTTGTATAAAATATATTAGTTATACTATAAGAGATCATATAAATATATTAATGTTTAATACTGGAAATGAAATCATCAAGGCACGAATGCTTCTTTTACACCTAAAACAAACTTTTACTGTACTCACTGTGATATAAAAATTATTGGAAGGGCTTGGCTCACATCAGTGGTAAACCCTCCAAGAGGTTTCACCAATTTAATCTACCAGACCGCTTCCTAGATCTCTAATACTGTATTGAACGATGGGTGGTGACTTGTCCATAGAGAAGATCAGATGTATTGAACGATTCTGTTTATATAAGCTACACTGAAGGGTGTAATGTGTTTATTATTCTGTTCAATATATACATTTGTTTGATAATGTGTGTCAACTCTTTGTGTCGAGAGAGAGAGAGAGAGAGACAGAATAAGTATTGTCCTCATTATCAAAATTCGAAACTATTATAGACGCGTATGATATTTTTTAAAAATAAAAATTCTATTGTCCTTACTGCAATGGATAAATTAATGAGAGGGTCTGTCTCATTAATACTCGTCTAGTTTCGAATTTTGATAACAGATTTATTTATTTATTTATTATAATTTACAAAGCACGCGATATCCGTCTTGGATATTTGCATGCATACACAAGTTTGGGAGCTTATTTACAGTAATTATTAATATGATTTTAGTTTGATAACAGATGATGCGCTAATGCATCATAATATAATTGTCCTCATTGTTGAAACCTCTGGTAGGATTTTATCATTAATGAACACGGGCAAGAATATGAACCAGTAATTTTAGATAACAATTCTAAACTTACCTAAATATTTGAGCAATTAAAATTTGATTGTCTAACTTAAATTACTGGTTTGAAAATGTTCTACATCGGGGAGTTTATTTATTTAAATATATTTGGGCTTGTCTTTGAACATCGAAGCTCTTATACGAGCTCCTTGTGAATCTTTTAGACTATTGGTTTATGATTTAAGATGAAACGTTGAAATAATTTAAAAATTATCAAATATTTTAACAATCAGTTTCCTTTTTAGCTTTAAATATAGCATATGTAATATAAGGTTGTCCCAAAAGTCCGTGTTTTTCTTGGCGAATAATATTATTAAGGCGAATATACATAATAATGCATAATACAATTACTTTATACATAATACAAAGACATTATACATAACGGCGAATAATATTGGTATTTCAATTTTTTGCAACTCTTCACGAACTTTTGGGACAACCTTGTAAAAAAAGAAGCTCATTGTGAAAAATTAAGGAATATAGGTTTACAAAAGAGGCCGCAGTAGAAGAATTGTACTCTTCGTTATTTTAGAAAGATATTTCATTTATTTTCAAATAAGATAGAAGTTTTTGATTACTTGATAAACTTGCAAGTGCGATCCTATTGAATACAGAGAAGTAGAAGTTTGTAAATTCATCATTCTAATTACCTAACTATTTGTAAGGCAAAACGCGCCAACTATATATAATAAATGCAAGCAGTAAAGCATGAATATATTTATATGTAATTCTACTGTCTTAAAAACTTTATAGTTTATTCAAATACCATTTATAATATTTCACCCTCTAGCGTAGCCTATATAAGCAAAATCGTCCAATACAGTATTTGAATTCTAAAAAGCAGTCTGATAGATTGAATTGGAGAAACCGCTGGGAGAGTTCAACACTGATGATCCAAACCCTCCCAATATACTTTTTCATAGCAGTAAGGATAGTAGAATATTGTTTTTATGTAAAAGAAACATTCGTGTTTTGATTGCTTTCATTTCAAACCTAACTTTATCAATACAGAATATGGATTCATTTATAAGAAATGTTTTCTTCAGGATCAATCACGTTCTCATCTGACTATCAGAATTTTCTGAAGCAGTCATTAGGCTACTGGGATAATTAAATAATTAATTAATCGACGTCATTATCGGGGCGTGTGTCACGCCACATCATTAGTTATTGCAGACGACATTTTTGCTAGGCAGATGACGAAGATGAATCGAGGAAGGAAGGAAGGAAGGTAAAAATCCAAGTACATCATCGGCCAAGGCAGAAAATTGAAGTTTTCGGATCGATATGCAATATTACCTCAGAGTAATTAGATTTATTTACATTTAAATAATCAAGTTAGATGAAGGCCGCTTCTCTCTACCATATTGTTCGTCTATAATGGAATATGATAAGTTTGCTTTTGATTCTCCTCGTTGTTGTTTTTTATGAACATCAATTTTTAACTTTTATTTGCAAATTGATGGAAATTCTTTCTTAATTATTCTTTAGGTATTTGTGCGTCATGTAAACATCAAGTCTTAAACGAATTTTTAATGATATCTTAAACTCTCTTTTTTCTATATATCGCAATATGGCAATATCTCCTTTATGTAGTGGAATGAACATTTTCAAGGCATTTTGAAAGTGTATTGCCAATATATTTATTCTTTTGAGAAAATAATTATCAAATAGAAAAAATGTCAGGTTGATATTAAAAAACAAAATAGGCATATCCTGACCTCTCACATGAGCTATTTAGATGGCAGAGCGCCATCTAGTTGAACAGAATTCAACTAAACGTTGATTCAACCTGTTCCCTGATATTTGACCAACCCATTTTCTTGATTTATCAAGATCAAGATTAATCTCACAATGTAGCAAGTATAAAACCCAAGGATGGCTATTTCTGCTTAATGATTAGGTAACGTATTTTCTACTATAAACTTCTATAAGTTTAAAAGGTTTAATGATAAGCAAGAAGCTATCCGAAATCAGAGCGGCTTGCAAAGCTAATAAAGTCAATACGTCCTTTCAGTAAAAGATC